>JBBMHQ010079898.1:0-11768 GCA_037834295.1 Postelsia palmaeformis | reverse complement strand
CGATAAATTTACGTTTCGTGCGCCCATTGGCGATTCTGCACACGCTCAGGTCATGGGGGTCCTGTACGTCCTGGGAAGAGGCAGCTGCTGCCTCGGCAAAATCCATGAGATGTCTCTCATGAGCCGCTCAACCGCAGCAAAAGCCTTGCTCGACTTCTGCGAGCACTTTTCGACCAAACATTACGACGCATGGGTTCACCTCCCCGAAGGTGAAAACCTTGTCGAGGTCGAAAAACAATTCCGCGAGCGCGGGTTTCCAGGTGCCGTGGGATCAACAGGCTGCATGTGCGTGGCGCGGGCGCGCTGCCCGCCACATGACGCGCCCGCGCACACCGGCAAAGAGGGGTTTCCAAGTTGGAAATATAGCGTTACTATCGACCTCGACGGCCGAATCTTGGCCTCCACAAAGGAAAGCCCGGGGGGAGTGGACGAAAAGGCTATGGTACGGGACGATGCCTCGGTACTGCAAGTCCGGAACGAAAGCCCCTGGGCCACGCTTACGTTTTCGTTGTGCGAAGAGAGCGGTAAGGAAGTGGAGCACATTGGAGGGTGGCTCGTCGTAAACGGAGACTGCGACCGGGTGAGTGCGCCATGTGCCGCTGCAGGGGATGTATATTTGGCCCCAATTTTTCTAGTCGGCGAAGCTCCTACACTGAGGAACTACGTACCAATATATTTGCAGCACCACTCGCGTTTTATATTTGTATATATTCGGTTTACACTTACGAGAAGCTACAGTGGTGGGACTGGTCATCGTTCTTTTTTTTCAGAGTCAGGTGAAGCGCTTCTCCTACTGTGGGGAATATGACGGATTTTTTTCAATCCCTTTTTTTCCCATTTTGTATCTGACGCAAACCGGCACCCAGAACGGCGCTGTTGTGATGTTTTGTATAGTTTTAGAATTGCGGTTGTTCTGCGACAGTGTTAATCTACTGCAATGACTGGATGGAAGCCCCACACACGCAACAGTTGGTCACTACGAATATGACGAAGACAACCCCGGATACAGAAAAGACATCGGCATCGTGTATGCGCGGGAAAGCCCCAGGGATAAAGTGTGATGCAACTTAGCCGCACGCTGAATACAGTGAGACCTGGGGATGCACGTTCAAGGCTGCACTCTGCTCGGTAGTATGTGTTGATTCTAGTGTCTTTTGTTTTTCAACATGAGTCCCAGCGGTATCCCTCACCCTGAACCGGCCTAAAGCAAACGCTTGACGTCGAAAGCGAACCAATTTTACTTCGTACACAGCATGCAACTTACTGCTGTGCAAGGGAGTAATATGTGGGGTACATGCCTTGGCGAGTACCTGGGTACCAAACCCGGTTTCTTTAACCATACTCGGGTATGTATCCGAGTGCCTACCAGAGTGTATACCCTAATACACACAGCGTAACTGCGCAGGTTGCAGCTTTAAACGTCTTCACTCATGCTGTATTCAAAGCGTATCAACCTGGAGAGTTGGGCTGTGGCCCAATCAACCTTACTCTGGAGGCATGCGGTAGCCTCGACCTAAAAATGTTCTGAATTACGGGGTTCCTCGACTGAAGATATTGTTTGCCGTCTCTCTTCTTGTCTTTTCACAGCTGTTTTCATTAGAATGCCTTCGGAGCCTATTGGCTTGCTCATCGGATTGCGTTACGTAGTCCTTTAAACGTCGAGGCGTGGGCAAGGTACGTATATCATTTATTTTCACTATTTCCCGAACACAGACATCCACACTCCTCGAATTCTGCAGCTTCATGTGTTGTCTTCCTTATACACGGACTGTATTCCCCGCATGAGGCCATATAAAACCCGTGATACGCGCGATCGAAGTATCACGCACAGCTTGCAAATATGAGTTTCGACACAATCCTCGATGTCATAGCTGTTGTTTTTTATTTTATGAATATCATCGAGCCCCTGTTGTTGCGACCTTGAGAAAGGCAAAGCGGCTCCTCTCTATGTACCTTGGTGTGATAGACGTGTACACCACTCTCGCTTTACTTCCCTCTCCGTGCGACCCCCCCCCCTTCCCCCCCTTCCCTCCTTCCCCTCTTCAGCAGTGGAAGACGCGTATGTGCCCTATAAAGACGCCTTCCAATGAAGACGAGCGCCGCTGGAACGAGAGGCTGAAGAGCGTACGCGACGACGCCGAGCGCCTGCTCGCAAGACTCAGGGGGCGTTTCAGACTCCTCAAGACCAGGGTCAAGAACAGCCCGGAGAGAATGGACCACGCGTGGTTGACATGCTGCATCCTTCACAACATGCTCCTCAGATTTGACGATCTCGAGGTGCTGGAGGTGGGGATGGACTGGGCCGGCGAGGACGGGGTTCCTGAAATAGGCACCGAACCTATCCTGGTATGCGCGACCCCCGACGCTGATGGCAAGGAGGGGGAGGAGGAGGAGGAGGAGAATGAGGAGGAGAAGGAGGGGCCGCAGGTGTCCGAGAATGGCCCTGCCTTCGAGGAGTTTAGAGCGAAACTGGTCGGGCACTTGGCGTACAAGTTGAAGCTCGGGGAAATGGGGTGATTCTTATACTACTAATTTTGTTGTAACCGTGCCCGACCGTGTCTAAATTCTATTTCGGGTGTTTTTATACAGGGCATTTTTTCGGTTTCACCCGTCGTCGGCTCTCTCCTGTCACTGTACCTCGTAGTAATTCTGGACGTGAAATTTATTGTAAAGGGTGTCGTCTACAGCAGTGGTCGCAAACGTTCTCGGCTTTCTGAGGTGTTTTGTTTAGGGTGTAATGTTGTCCGTCTATTACACTACCTGGTATAGAGTATTGGTTTCAACAAAGCGCAAGGATAGCCGGTGATCGTCGCACTGTATTTAGCTATAGCTATGGCTAGTCGACACCTGGTGTGTTCATGCTACCTGGTATGTTGTATGTATTTGGTGTCAAACAGCTGTGCTCCCTTGTTCCTGTGCAATTGCCACGGAGGAGGTTGTCAAAATCGGCATGATTTTCATCGCCCTACAATTCGGCGTCCCCGGTGGCTTGGTAGGTAGTCCGCGCGCCTATCAAGATCAATTTCGTGGGTTCAAGTCTCACCGAGTGCATGCTCAGAGCTTTTTCTTCCATAAAAGAAATTGATTAGCGGAAAGCGCGAGAGCGTGAGTTAGCTAAAAAATCGATGAAAATCGACGAGCAGTGGGAATGCTGAACCCTATGCGCGACAAGAAAGAAATAAAGGCACGTACCGGGGGGGGGAAGGGCAGACACCTATGACCACGGCTTGTCCAGAAGAGCGTCGAGGGTAAAATCTCCTCCGAACTAGGCTAGAAGGTGAAAGTGATGATTGAAAAAAAAAAAAAACTGAAAGTAACACCAGCGCTGGACGTCCAAAAGCGAACAATTTGATCGTTTTTTCTTCATCGATTTTATTTTTAAGTCAGCTGATTTGCAGAGGCAACGATACGCGTTACCCTGCTGCTCCCCGGTGTAATGGTTGAAAATGAAGGCTGGGCGCTCGCACGAGAAGGTCACCACGGAAATATAGAGGACGTTCCGTAGGGACTAACTCCACTATTAATAGGACCGTTAGGACTGCACGCCCGTTGTGAGGACTAAACACTTGGAATTTCAGTCAGCTCTAGGTTTCTGTACAGGGTAGTAGGATAAATATTAGAACCCTTCTGAAACTGCGGTCCTGTGTCGGGCGCAAACCACTCAATTTCTACGTAGTTCGTTCCCAAAACGAGACCGCAGTCCTTGAAGGGTTGAGAGCAGAAAATCCCAACGGTCCAAAATGGTACAGTGGGCGCCCGGTGTCAAGAAACGTCAATTTGGTGTCCAGGGTCAATGCCGTATTTTTCGCCCGGCTTTGATCTAACTCTACTCTCAATTTGTAAAACTGGGTCTCTATTTTGGTAGTTGTAAATCTGTCTGCCCCCCTGTCCGCATGCCTTATATATGAGTACGTCTCAATGATCGATATATAAAGTCGTTACAGGTATCATTCGCACGACATATTCGACTCTCACGGACCTTATATACTGAAACATACCAGGTACCATACCACCTGGCAATAATTTTCGGTTTTGATCTAACATGAATGTATAAGATTCAGAATTGGTGCCACTGTTGAGCTGTGCTTCTCGACCTATTTTTCCTATTGTTCGTGCTGATATGAGCCTATTTTTTTCAACATAATGTTTCTTAACCGCGGGCGCCCACATAGTACCACGTACTTTGGAACGCGTTTACTTAGCCAGGTAGGATTTAGAATTGGTCCTCTTGAACTGCGGTTCTCAGCCCAATTTTCGTGTAATTCGTGCCGATATGAGCCTGATTTTCTTAATAAAATGTATATGAGCCGCGGGCGCCCACTAGTACCACGTACTTTGGAACACGTTCATTTTTTTGCACACATAGAGACCCAATAAACTGGGAACTACTCGTGTCAGAACTTATCTAACCCCTTTCCTGCCTATTAATGAGGGCAAATGGTATTTTTTTCAGTGTTTTAAAGGTTGTTGATTAAAGCTCTTGTACCTGTAGTACCGCACCGCACAAAAACACACATCGAACTTCAATTCCATTTGATAGTACAGTTCTCTACCGGGGTTAACATCAGCCAGCGATGATACATTTATTGCATGTGCACGAGTAACGGTTCAATTTTCAGCTGATCGCCCACTAAGGAGCGTTAGTCTGCTCCCACTCGCGCTGTGTAATTGAATGCCTCGGGCTCTTTTAGGCATCTTGTTGAAGGGACTGGGGAGGGGTTAGCTAGGTGTGGATATCTCATTGAATCTCTCCATGCATGAAATATCAAACTTTATACTTTACTCGGATATTTTGGGATATACACCAGCAGACTATCGTATAGGAAGGCACATTCGCCCTCCATGGTATATATGCCAGTAGACTATCGTATAAAAAGGCGCGTTTGCCCACCACCCCTTGGCATCCCCGTTTTGTTTCTGCTGCTGCAGTACCGAACGTTGTCCGTTCGACATCCCGAAATCGTGTTCGATTATTCGATTGTCGACTCGTCTCGACGTCGATATCCACCACTATTTTTTTTATGGTTTAGTATGCCATCTGACAACGTACATCGTTAGTTCCAATCATGCCGTTAATACCAGTTATCCACATGCTTGGAATGTAGATCCAGAATCCAACGACTCCAGGCATAGGTGAACCAATCAGATCTGAATACTAGACGAAAAATGACAAAAAACGTTAACCCTTTATTAATTATCAGTTTGTAAAACTAAGTCTCTACTTTGGAAATTGCAGATCTGTCTGTCTGTCCACATCCCTTAGATTTTTCGAACTTATACTATCATTCGGTCGTTTCAATGATCGATCTAATAGTTCGCTACATATTATATTCATACAAAATGTATTGTGTTCTTACATATCTTGTATACTGAAATATACCATGCCATCACGGAATATTCAACCATGCAATATATCCACCACGCCGTGCCAACATACCCCATCACATACCGTGATTATTCCGTATAATATATCCACCAAACCGTACCATCATTGTCTACAAGGATATTCACGCTTTCTCGTGTCCTCGTAGGGTTGAGCCCTTTGGTCCAACAGCATTGACCTTGTTTGGGTGTCCACAGACAAAATAGTTGAATACACAGCGGTGGTGTTATGCAATTTAAACAGCTTTTCCCTTGTTCGTGGTGCTCTTCTCCATACCTCCTGCTTTTTGCGTGCATGCTTGTGGTGCTGATACATCACTAGAATGTCTGTGCTCGTTCGTGCTCGATTGCTCTCTACGCGGGGCATGCTCTCGTTATGTTTTCATATGGTTGAGCCCCTCGGGTGATGTTGGTACAATATGGGTATGGTATGGTACGTGGTACGGTACGGTGTGGCACGTTGTATGGTGTGGCAAGATATATCTTTGGTCTGGCGAACTGCAGTGCAACGTACGTACTCTGTATCCATCGCCACCGTTGCACAACAACACGGCACTACACACAGCAGTAGTAGCAGGCACCTGGTCTGGTGTATAGACGTCTCCCCAACTCTGACTGCCTTACACGGTTATGGCATATGGGATAATATGTTGGTGGTATTGTGTATGGGAATGATGGTATATGGTAATATAGGGAAACCACCGTATTGTGGTATCGTCTGTGTTGACGGCATGGGACGAGAAAAACACAGTATATAATATAGTACGTTTGCGGTATGGTACCATGGTATGATGTCGTGGATATTTTATACGGCTAAATTTGCCTGGTGGTATGGTATGTTTCAGTACATGAGGTCCGTGAGGGTCGAATACGTCCTCATGTAACGAGCTTATAGATCGGCCATTGGAAAGTATTCGAAAATATAAATCTTGCGGACAGACAGACATAACCGCATTTACCAAAACTGAGACTCAGTTCTGCAAACCGAGAACCATACAACTTTAGAACGAGAGGATAACGGGGTTTCCTTGTGCCACAGCCGGCTACACAACGATATCTACGTAGTCTACTCGTACGTCGGGAGGAGAATGGATGGTTTCGCTCAAAATAGTGGGACCCGAAAGACACAGCCCGATGGTCTTGCTGTACGGGTATGGCATGTTGTTTTTCTGGGTAGGGGCTAGCTGGCGTGACGCCCTGGGGTCAGATCATGAATCAGACTTCTAGAGTGTTGTGGGATTCACTGCCGACGGAAAACGTAGCAGATAAACCCCTGGGAACTTTCGATTGGCCTTGAGGTTTCGCGTTTTCCGGCACGGTGACAAGGTGCACGAGTGTTGTCAACTTGATGTTATGGCCACGGCCAGGACTGCAGCTGCCCGATGCAGAACAGAAACAACGCCGCAGCGTCTTATGCTACACGCCCGCTCCATAATCAAACCCATAACATTCTCATCGCATCCGCAGCCGGTTGATCGCCGCAAGCTGGGGGGGCGGGGGGGGGGAGTGGAAACGAAAATGTCTCTGTTGAACTCTGCGTATTATACCAGTTATAGTACTTCAAACTCGAACCTACAGCCGTATCTCGCTGCAGACTACTCTACACTACATCTCGTATAATCGTTGTACAAAAAACTAAGGACGTCACAGGAGTTGGACGCCGGAGTGTCTACGACTTCAGCGGGCTGAAATTTGACGATGCCGCAACTAAAATTATACCCGCTACCTGGTACTATTTAGTCAAACAAAACATAGATGCCAGGTCTTGGTCTAAACACGTTCTCTCGACCACCCAAGTTCGCAATCGGCAGCTGATACACACTCCGTTACCGGTCACGCAGCATGTTACAGACCAACGTGCCCGGCCCGATGAGCCTGGTGCTACACTCGCTACCCATGATCAAGCTCGCAGTCGATCAACAAAACCCCGCTGCCTATGTACGTTTTTCAGCGAGTGCTGTGGAAGGGGTGGGTGGGGGTGGGGGGAGACCAAGCACGCCTCTGATGGGCATACCGCGCTGTTGACGGGTCAATCTTGCTGCTTGCAGCTATCCCCCGATATCGGTTACTCACCCGTTGTTACTACTCTAAAAGCATTCGCGCCTCAATCCGATGCCGCACTCGCCACAAAACCCCCGCGTCTGGTTCATCACCAAATGCGAAAGCAAAGTCTAGCAGCAGTATGGTGCGTATTCATCCTGCTTCATGGAACAACGCCGATGGGCAAATATCCATAGCAGAAGCAGAGTGGAAAATATAACCAGTACGTCCGAGTTTTGAGTTCCTTCCTCGTACTTTTGGGATGCCTGTTTTTACAAAATTAGCAGGGCGTCGACCCAACCCAACCCAACCCTAACACTAACCCTAAAGCTACGACTCGAGCGGGGGAACGCCGCGCGTGTTGTACTTCCTGCACAAAAATGCGGATCATCAGTATATGCTCTGTTTAGTGGGTTCAAGACACGGTGAAGGCTACGTGCTGTACATACAAGTATCGAATTTCCCCCGACGCCTGAAGCTCGAACCAATTCACATGCATTCAAATATCCCCTTGGTGAAAACTACCCAAACCGCTTGCTCACTCGACCATAGCCACCAACTCATGTACTTCGTTAGATGCGCGGAAGAGAGACTGCCCATAAAAAATCTTCCCTTGCCTCGCATTTGTCAGCTTCCCCACTGCGCCTCAAGCTCTGTTTCTAACTTGTCTCGCAAACTTTTCGGGTTGCCCATCCCCAGCAGGAGCTGTTTTTCCAGCGCTTCGATCTTCCGAGCCCTTTTGGACGCCACAACCTCGGCTTCCTTGAGGTCGACCATCCTCTTCAGACAATCTTGGATGCCTTCCGCATGCCTGTTCGCCTCTTGCATGGCCTCGACCCCCCTCTTCCTCGTGCACATCAATTCTCTCGCCATCCTTTCGCTCCCCCCCCCTCGCTCCCAGACCACTACACCCGCGCCGCCGTCCTCCCCCTCCCCCTCCCCGCCACCTACACCCGCTCTCGCCCCGCCTCCCACTTTTGTCGCCGCTGCCGCTTCCTCGACATCACATCGGCGTTTCTCCTCCGTTTCCGCACCGTTCACCCTCTTCGAATCTCGATCACCATGGCCATTGCCGCCGAGGCTGCCGCCCCTCGCGAAGAACCGGTCCATAGCCTCGGGGCTAGAAAGAGGGTTCTCGCTGTCTGCACCTACCACCCCCGACTTCCACGACGCATGAGTGGTGTGCTTGCGCTTGGACTGGCTGCTGCCGCCTCCAGGCAAACACAACTTCTTCCATTCCTCTGGGGTAGACGCGCTGCTCCACGGGCTCCAAGCCGCGGACAGCAGAATGTGCGGGGGAAACCAACCCTCTGGCATATCGGACTCCGATTCTCCATCGCATGCTGCACTGGTCGAGGTGGCATCCGTCGGCGGCGGTGGCAGCAACGCGGCTGCTTCCGTGCCAGGGGTTTCCACACTACTGCTGGTGGAGGCGATGGTGGTGGCGGCGAGGGGGTCGGAGGAGGGGGCGTCGGGGGCGTTGAGGTCCACGGTAAGGTATTGTCTCCCCTTTCGCCTCTCCTTGTAGTACCCGTACGTGCCTTCGCAGAGACGTTCGAGCGTGTCCAGCGTTTCTATTCCCGGAGTGGCTGGCTGAGAGATTGTGGCGTTCCTGGTTGCAAGGAACGATGCGGGGAAAACGCGTCGACGGTGTGGTCAGTCATGGGAGGGAGAATACTACGCAAATGTGTATACTTGTGTCGAGCTGCGGGAAGCTTACCTTTTTTGAGGATGAGTAAACTTCGCACGCTCGCGAAGATCCCGCGGTCTGATGCGCAGGGCCACAAGGAGATGGGGCAACCAACGGGAACGACAACAGCATCGACAACTACAGCGACCGTAGCGTATTAAATGAACAAAATAGTTAGACCTGGGCTTAATAGCCGTACACGGCACAATTTGGCATGTGCAGATGCAACGCAAACGAAATTGTTAGTCTTCGGCAATCAATCAAACATGTGTACAGGTGTGTTGAAAGTTCCTCGTCACTAGCAACCCAGAGCCGAAGCGCGACCCAACTGTCTTTGCTATTGATGATTTTCGAGCTGTGCCTGGTTCTTGGCTCTGCTTGAAAATTGTGCGCTCTCTGACCAAGAGTGTTCGACACCACAACCCACAACCAGCACGGCATTCCAAGTCCGCCCGTCTCGCGGACCCCCAGCTCTTTTAACCGCATGCCACAGAAGCAGCGGCCCGTGCCAGGCGACGACCAGCAGCAGCAGCAGCAGCAGCAGCAGCAGCAGGTGCGGCAGCAGCAGCATCAGACAGAACTAGGAGGGCGGGCGGGCCGGTGCAGTTCTACTTGCCGAACGGCTCGATTATAACACGCTGGATAGGACTGTGAAGGCCGATCGGTCATTCATATTAATACAGCAAAACGGTCTTTGCATTTCTGAGGTGGTACTCCTTCACCGCGACAAAACAGTGCACCCGTAAAAAATTGGCTTGGCATGTAATATACGTACGAGTACGATCGCGTACGCGTGGCGAAAAACAGCAGCACACGGAGGCGGGTTTGGCAAGCGCCATCGCAGTGTCCAGCAGCTCGTTCCTCAATCGTTTCCAACTCGAGACGACGTTGCACCCATGGCGCGCCCTCTTCAAGAGCGGGAGAAGACTCTCGCCCGCACAAGCACGGAACAGTTAGTTTGTTTTCTTGTCCGTACTTTCGCAGTCTGCCCTCGCACTTCCTGCTCGAGCGCGGCTTTCGTCTCGATGCTTAACGCCTGCGTCCTGAAATAACCCTCCCCCCGATCGCACTCAACCCCAACCCTATCCGAACTCGGCGCTCTTCAACTTTTTAGGACTGCAGTACCGTTCTGGGGGCAAACTACTTGGATTCAGAATGGTTTTGTCCCCAAATCGGGACTGCAGTAACTCAAGGGGTTCTTGGGGACATACCGCGTACATTCCAAGTAATTCGTCCTCAAAACGAGACTGCGGTCTTTGCCCTAAAAGAGTTCAGGTGGGAACAACAACAACAATAACAACATATTTTATTAAAGGCCGTTTTTAACTCCGCACATTTAGCAAAAAACTTGCTATTTTTCCATACTATGGAATATTTTACTTGCCAGAGTAGCAAAAAAACTGCCAAAGCTTTTTCGGGATATTTTCGTTCTACTTCGTTGGCAAGTTTATGGAAAGTGATATTTGCTATTTGCTGTTTTTCTTTGCCGTTTTAGCCCAATAACGCCAACGCAAGGCTGCATGAACCAGACCAACCCACGACGCCCTACGCTAGACTCGCTCTAACTTATGTAGTAGAGGGAGATACGAAGGATACCCGGTGGCATGATCACAGCGATGATAGGGCTGGCGACACTGGCCGTGAGCCCCGTGTGGATGCAGCAAGGGTGTCGTTTTTGTGCAGGGGCTAAAACCAACACAGCAGCCGTCCTGGCTTTTCCCCGGGGATTTTGGACGGGCTGGAAGGAGTGCCGACCTCTGAGGTACATGGGCTGTGCCTGGAGTTCTTTCTGCGGCAGTATTTACTCCACAGAGAGCGTCGGTGTGCCGTCGGCTACCTGCCGCTACTGTGAGGGGTTTGAATAAAATCTGAGGGAGTTATGATGCGAACATGTGCCAAGTATTGCCACATACGCCATACGCAGCGTTTCACGATGGAAGGTTCTAGCAACTTTTATGGATTTCTCGTCTTGCCAAAACAGCAAGTTTTTTTGCTACTTCATTCGGTCGTTACTACTACTATGACGGGGCACATACTGTAGTAAATAGGACCCACGGTAGACAAAAAAGACTGTATATTCCGCTATTTTTACTAACAATATTTGGTCCTATTGACTATGGCTCCCCGTAATAAAACGGTGGATAGATAGATCTACATATAGGTGCGGCAGTAGATAGAGGTGCGTGCCACAACAAGGTACGAGTCGCCCCGACAGGTATGAACATCATAACCTAAAATAACGGGTGCATCTCATTTTACCGCGCGATCGAAGTATCACAACACACAGCTAGCTCGCAAAGATGAGTTTCGGCGAACTCCTCGATCTCACAGCTGAGCCAAGGCTGAGCTGTTGTTTTTCAAATCGACACAAATGATCCGTATCTGGTACGCAGTAGGTGCAACAGCAGTAGGAGAATCAAGCCGGACACCTGTGGGTTGCACGATTGATTTCGTTTGGGGGCAAGAAACGGGTTGATTTTGAAAGACCACCGCCCATGTTGCATACCATACTCAGGGTGGTGCGACTGGTTTCGTTCGGATTTTTTTTTTTTTAATTTTATATATCGCCCCGGTAGACCAGTGGTCAGCTTCAAAGACCATTGGTATTGGTACCCAGGTTCAAATCCCACCGTGGTGAGACTTTATTTGAAAAAAT
>JBBMHQ010079876.1:0-11772 GCA_037834295.1 Postelsia palmaeformis | reverse complement strand
TACCTTCCCGATCAGCCCGGTACCGGTATGCTCGGTACCGGTATACGCTCGGTACCGGTATGAACATCGTACCGAATATACCGAACTTCTCGGTACCGGTATGGACATCGTACCGAAAGTACCGAAGTCCTCGGTACCGGTATGGACATCGTACCGAACGTACAGAACTTCTCGGTACCGGTGCGGATTATCGTACCGGTACCACCGGTACCGGTATGGACATCGTACCGAACGTATCGGAAATCTCGGTACCGGTACGGACATCGTACCGAATGTACCGAAGTCCTCGGTAAGGCGGGTACGAACATCATACCGAACGTACCGATATTCTCGGTACCGGTATACCGGGGGTATACTACCGCTGGTGCGCCTCGGTATGAACCTTACCGGACACAACCTTGCTAAAAATAATGTTCTCCCTATGCTTTATCGTACCGGTACCACCGGTAGCGGTATGGACATCGTACCGAACGTACCGAAATCTCGGTACCGGTACGGACATCGTACCGAAGGTACCGAAGTCCTCGGTACGGCGGGTACGAACATCATACCGAACGTACCGATATTCTCGGTACCGGTATACCGGGGGTATACTACCGCTGTTGCGCCTCGGTATGAACCTTACCGAACACAACCTTGCTAAAATAATGTTCTCCCTATGCTTAAACGCTTACGTAGCATATTAAAAGCAGTACCATGATACAGAGCTAATGATAGTACTAGTGATACTATTACTACTGTTGTCCCACTATTACTACTGTATGACATGTTTCCCCGTAATATTCGTACTATTAATAGAAGGAAAGAGACACCAACAAAAAAACACCAAAAAAAACACCATCAGCACAGCGATTCATCCACCAGCAAGTTATTATGTTATTATAGCACCATACACTGGGGGGGGAGGGGGCGGCACACCTCATCCAAAACGATGGCCCGGCAGTCTTCCAGGCTTAACGCCTCCGCCTCCAGCAGAGTAGCAACCCTTCCAGGAGTGGCCACCAAGACGTCGACGCCTTCCTGCAGTGGCACAAAAACATTGAAAGCATGCAATAGGCGATAAGGCATTACTGACGCAAAATACCGGGATCATAAACACACTTCGACCCTTGCGCAGCGTACGAGTAGAATGTTGTACATGATACTAGGTAGGATTTCCCAGGTGGGTAATACTCGTGATTAACGATACTGGCACAACAAGAGCTACGGTACAACGCCAGAATATTTTAATTACTTCTACGCAGCGTATGAGTAGCAGGTACGGAACAGGAGATAGTAGACGAGAGTAGACAAGAACCTAACATGCGACGACAATGTGTATATGAAGCACACCTGGAATATACCAACTGCTTTCCATATTCGAGGGAGAAGATAGGCTATGGGTAACAATGGAGCTTGATTGATATCACAGGTGTTGGCGGCATAGCCCTCAACAACACCTTGAAAGACGCGTAGTGCGGCACCACGCGACAAAATTAAAGCTCAACTCCCCTCACTTCGTTGGTTTTTGGGACTTGGGAGGGAACAAGTCGCCGTGAAAAAAACGACTACACCATCAGCAACCGACCGCTTGATTAGGGCGAATAAGCTAGCGTTCGCATCCGAACCTCCAATGCGAGGAATACAGCGGCATTGTCCTACTCGCGCTGCGGCGCGCTCTCGCTGCTAATACCTCATTGATGATTGACGATTGATTATTGATGATTGATAGTTGGTTATTGATGATTGATGATTGATGATTGATAGTTGGTTATTGATGATTGATGATTGATGATTGATGATTGATGACACTAAAGTAATGAGATTGCATTGTCGCTATATTCTCGTCAATGGTGTATAGCACCAAGAAACAATACTGCTAACTGATGTAGTGTTTATTGTCGCTACTCCCATTATAGATGGTTGAAAAACAAGAAACATACACTGTATATGATAATGGTGCTCGCCATATACTCGAAGATGGTTGATAACATGGGGTCTATGGCAAACTTTGTCGCTGCTCGTAGGTGGTTGATAAGAACCAAACCTAAGGTATCATAATCGTGTCGCTCTCTCGGGAAAGTTGACCCTCTCAGGCCTGCAGTCCCGTTTAGGGCACAAAGCCACTCTAGTTCCGAGTAGTTTGTTCCCCAAAACGGGATTGTAGGATTGCAGGCTTAAAAGGGGTTGAGGGGACTACTACGGGTGCTACTAATATTGCGACGGTCGTGGCGGGTGCACGGATTCGATGGAAGCTGTGGGTCTGAGGAGCTTCAGCACATCTCTGATTGACAGCGTTTACTCGAAGCATCGTCACAACAGCAGCATCGCAATATAAAAACACCCACAACAGCGTCACGACGCACCATGTCCGCTGCGGCTCTACGAGTAGACTGAATTCGAGGTATTGAGCTGATAAATCTAAGCACCTACGAGCGGATACGAAAGGTTGTGGGAATGTCTAGACCAGCATAGACATAGTTCGTACGACAGCAGCGCCTCGAAACTCACACCACTCTACAGCTCCGCGTATCGTCCGTCGACCATTGACCCTTCAAGGGCCCCGACATCACATAGCAGCCTAAAAGACGACAAGTGCGGTCACACCAACCTTCTATTTAGAGGGGGCATATGTAATAAGAATCATAATCCACGCTCGACCCAAAATCCACGTATCCCCCTGCAATATGTTCACATACCATATTTGGTACTGAATACTACAAAACACTAATATACTATATACTATACTACTATGGTATAGGACAATTCAAAATAATGCTACTTTCAAGTACGTTTCGCAGTGATAGGAACGGCGCGAAACAAGTATGATCATGCTGCATGCGTGTCGTACACCCCCTCTCGATACATTTCGGGCATCTCCTATCCCATACCATGACACACCATACCATACCCCGAAATCCTATGATGGGCTGCTTGCTTTGTAATTCGTGAGTGTAACTGATCCCGTACTGTAGTGGGCTCACTTGTTTGATTAATAGACACTTTTTCCCGTTCAAGGCATGCCTACTTACACTACTATTGAAAGGCGTTCTGGTCTATTTTTATAGTGCCAGCAGGGCACGTGCTCCGAGCACCGAAACAACGCGACCGAGAACAAATGCCGGGGAGGCGTACTTGCTGCTTAGAAACGGCAACAACCCACCTGCAGCAGCTTCGCCTGCGTCTTGAAGCTCCGTCCGGCTCCTCCAGTGAAACAACACGACCGGAACGGAACGGTTCCAGACAAACGCTGGGCAACTCCATACACCTGCAAATATCGCACACGGTACCCGTGTATATTTTACGGTTTCCATGCCACACCTCTAACTAAGATCAACTCCACCTTCAGCCTAGCCAGCATGAGTACGATGACCTATTGCGAGACGGCACGGTGTATTTCCATTTGACCTCGTCATTACGCCCCGCGGTACCTGCTATAGTTTCTTGCTGTTGTAGGTGTATGTCTACGCATCTCTACCGGTCTTTGATTTTTGTGCCTAGTCAGCCCATCGGATAGTGTTTCCCGAATGTAGAGTTTTGTTGTATTTCTATGCCTGTAATCTCTTTGGTTTTGACACTTGCCGAAGATTGAAGATCGCGCACGTTCAGTGAGTGCATCGGACCGAAAAAAGAAACGTAAAATAAACAGAGGGACGACAACCAACACCTCACCAGTGCGTGGGTGGGTGGGTGCTGCTCCCAGCGAACCAAGCACTATTCTGCTACATACCTGGTATGCGTCAACTGACACGACGCGTGAGCGCGACATCGCGAGCCATTGACGGCATCACTGCGGCTACGGTTGTGGGCACGACTAGACTAGTATATTGTTAGCTAATGTAAAAAATCAGCTACCAGTCTAGATGTTATACGACTGCCTGGTATAGGTTAAAGTTTTGGATGGTAGAACATGCAACATCCATGCAGACACGGAAACGTGTGCAGTTTTTTTCAGGAATAAAAATAATTTAAAGGCCAACTTCCGCCAAGCTATAACGCAAAGCTATAGCTCGTAGCTAACCAACCGTTAACTAACGCAAACCCAACACCATGCCAACGACATTTCGTATCCGCGTGCAGTGCTGCTCATGCTGTTACTGCATATTTCGGGTGATAACTAGCTGTTGTCCGTATGTCACGATCGCCATCAGATATAATACTTAGTGTTCTGCAAACATCGTACATGCCACCGCAACACGTATCGCGTTGCTAATACAGTCAAGACCTTCTCCCCACAACTGCTGGTCAAAGCCACAGCTCTGCTGGGTCCCCTTTGCCCCGCGTACAGCTCCGCTTCCTCCTCTGTGCAGCCTCATCAATTTTCATGCTGAACGCCTTTTATCGAAATAAATAAATCGTCCAAACGCTTATTCTCCAAGAATGGAAAATGCGCCACGCACCCTCCACGCGACGTCGCTCTGCAGATATGAGAATTTACTCCCAACATCTGACACCAACCGAGCGGTGCTACGTAAGACTTTCCGACACTCAGCGCAGGGGCTACTGTTGTAACAAGCCACGCAATATCCTTGAAGCCGGTTTGAAGTCCACAGTGGGGCGGAGCAGGGGGGGTACTCGATAGAAGATATGCACTCGATCTCATGCATGGCCGTAGTCGTATGACCATAAACTCTCGCATCCCTACATTGCCGGGACGGAGCATATCGGGTTTTCACCGAACAGGCAGACATCGCTTGCACCAAGCGCGAAGCGCCGTGGGGTGTCTGGCGGGTCGCATGAAGGGTGAGCTGCATCCTACTAAGAACCGCTTGTGAAGCGGACTTGCATATGGATCACAGCTTCAATGGGTTAAGTCCGAGCGTAGGCAATTCCAGAGACAGCAATGGGAGCACTATGTAACTGCCTCTTGGGTGCCTTGCCATAAATCCTAGGTGGTACGATCAATTCCCTTGTGCGGAGCAAAGGCTCTTTGCCTCGCACAAATGATCTAACTAAACGACCAGCTGTCGGTGACCGCCGAAAAAAAAAAACGGTACCCTGGTTGTCTATCTCACGTGGCGAGCGGCATGTTTTACAGTGTCGTTGCCAAACGACGCCAACCCCTATTGTGGGAGCAGGGGGCAGATGATCATTTCTTGGAGGAGCGCTCTACCAGCATAGTGCGTGCACTCCATACCAGCTCTTATTATATCGGTTATTGATAGTATGCATGCACTCGAGATAGTACATCGCTCGTTTTAGTATGCCTCATCCGTCCCTTGCCCCACCCCACTTCCTTCCTGCCTTGCACTATTCATGGCTCGCTTTCACCAGCACTCCTTGCGCTAAATGGTTGTCTTCACTCGACCCAAGCGCTTAGCGCGCGTTACTTTGACGACGCCAACCGCACTTTCACTTTTCACTATTACTATCAACACCATCAATGCCGCTATCAACAAGACTTCCAAGAAAAAATAGAGAACGTGGTGTGCGCAGAAATAGACGCGGCGATGGCGTAACGATCAGCGCCTAACCTCCGCTGTATCACAGGGGGGCTTATAAAGCAGTCCCCTGCAACAGCATACTGCTGTAGCTCGATAGATGTAAAAACAAGAGACGACCAACATATAATAGACCAAAGCGGGCGATCTAGACCCGAACAAAAAAAGTAGGAATGCTTTCAAGCAGGCGTCAAATGGAGGGTGTACCTGCTGTGCAAGCTCCGCGGTGGGCGCCAAGATAAGCACCCTGGGCCTCCCAGGCTTAGCCCTTCCGTGGACTTCAGCCAGCTCTTCCAACCTGCAAGTGCCAATCGGCAAATCACCACATCCAATCGGCAAATCACCACATTGACAAATAAACAGCCGTCTCATTAGGAGAGAAGACTCGCAATTTACAGGAACGTACCGACAATCAGACAGAAGCTAACGTGACGTTATCCCTTCCGTACTACCAGGTATATACGAGCCTGGGCACCAAGTGATAGTGTAGGTGTAGTAGTAGTTATATACCGTCGCTGATGGACCCAATTTCCCAACGTGTGAGATCCTTGGGTGGTCCCTTGGTCCCTTTCCCCCTTTGCTGCACATTCACAGTTAAGAAGGAAGGAAGGGTCGTTTGAGATAGGCAAGCCCCTTCTCGTACCAACACAGCAATCACTGCTCCTCTCGGCAAACTGCAGCATGTAGAGAGCACTACGCGGGACGTGAGCACACCAAAATAATTCCCATGGCAGCACATTTGCTCAACGCGGTCAGGTTTCGAATGACGCGCAATCTACCATACACGTAGAAGCTCTTCGTATTGGCAGCAACAATGCCAGAAGAAAAAATGAAGTTTTTAGGCTAACATGCGCAAATCTAGAACTGGGTTCGCAAAACACACCTGGTGCTGACTAGTGTTTCCTCTCCCATGATATAATAGCTACACGTCTGATATCGGCGCAGCGGTGCCACATGTTCACAGTGATGTAATCGCACCAAAAGATACCTCTCCCTCCAACTCGCAACTATACATACCTATTTACCATGATAGCATGTCCGTTTATCTGGGGCGACCCGAGATGTTGCTGGTTTTGCTACTGTTGTCGTTGTTGCTGTGAGTACGTTCAATAACTGTCATAGCTGTCATAGCTGTCGTAGCTGTCATAGTTGTCATAGCTGTCATAGTCTACTCCGTGGTCACAAGACAGGCTCAAACTACTCTCGAGCGGAACATCACCTCAGGAAAAAAATAACCAGAACGATTGACATAACTACAACTTGTCGACTTATGTGTGCCTTCGCGGACGTCCCCTCAGAAGCCAACCAAGCGCCACTGCCCTCACTACACACCCGTCGTCAGCGCTTACACACATGCAAAGGTGCACACAGCAAACTATCTCCCCAACCCCTTATTCGGGCGCACAGCAACCCACACTTCGCACAATGATCTGACCTGTCTGAGCTTGATATGCGCAATGATCTGATCTGTGTAGCGATTGCAGCACTTAAAACCGCGGGGTGGTGGTCTGGTGCACGCCGGTATCACAGAAAGAAAAAGGTGCCCAACCAAAAGAGGTGTATGTATGCCTTACAGCCTCGACACAATAAGACTGTATCGTACGTGTACGACAGTAGGGCCTGTTGTGAAAAACTCGATCGAACCTGAGACGTTGCACCAACGGAGCGAGGTACGCTAGCGTCTTCCCGCTCCCAGTCTGGTCGGCCACCACGCAGTGCTCACCCGTTAAAATTGGCGAGTAGGATATCGCCTGTCAGGACGACGAAACGAAACGACCATTAGAGAAGACGGGACCATCGACGTCACGCCATGTCGTGTCATGTTGTGTCATGTGACGGTACAGGTACAGCGGCAGACGCAGCAAGTCTTCGGACCAGAAGGGAAGGGCAAAACCCCGTGCAGTGGGTCCAAAGAGCTGCGCCACAACCCTAGGCATTGTGAGCGTATAACTTGGGAAACAAACTGGCCTGAAGGGCCCTCTCTTACGGAAAAACTTGGAAGTAACAGTGGAACGATGCAAAACACGAACGTGTTGCGTACGCAATTTCAATACGCAACTATTGAATAGTTGAAATCAAAGCTTAAGTTTGTCACTTGCTGCAACGTCGATAGGGTCGGTGTTGGAATATTGTGTGTCGAGGCTCCGTTGTCTCTGTGACAGGAGATGCAGAACCTTGACACATCACTACAATGATTACAAGCCTCGATCTTGATCCACACATCGATTGGTACTAAGCGTCGACGCTCTGGCGAGACTGGCTGCGTGTGGCAGCGTGTGTAGGTGTGTTCCTCGAGTACATTTGGACTCAAGAGTCCGTGTTCCAAAAATCGGTACGGTCAGAGGACAAGGAAGAGCCGCGGTACGGAAAATTTGTTTCCAAATGACCTCATCGACATAATTTAGTGCGTGGTCACAAGACAGGCTCCAATAACTCTGGAGAGGAAGAACATCTCTGGAAAAGAATGAAACACAAACATACACATCAATGAAGCATACAAAAAAAACACAGACAAAAAAAAGAAGTAGAAACTGGGTGGTGTGCGGGTGTAGATGTAGTAGCGCACCTGAATCTTGGAAGGCCGGACCACTCCCAACGATTTCAACGCCATCATTGCTAGGTCGCTCGCCCCGATGTCTTGCAAGCTCTGCGAAGGTCATGTTGCAAACGACGGAGGCGGCACAAATAACAGACGTGACGTGGACGGCGAGAGGGCGATAAGCTTGTGCATTGCTTCTCTGCAATCCCTCAATTTATATATGTATGTACCGATAATCCACAGTCCAAGTCGGGCGAAATTCGTGGCGCGCATCACCACCGGAGCCTCGAAGTGAAAGCTCTTTACTGCACAACTCCGAGAAAATGGCCGTCACTTGATCTGAAAGTAGAGAGCATACGACTGATGGGGAGCATGAACAGCACTACTGTGTTCGTCTTTGTAAAAAAATACTCCGAGGCACGACGAAACGCAATGCCTCTTGATGAGTGCTCAAGATGAGACCTCTATACCCCACAACTGCAACGGCAACAATACGAGTATGAAACAGGGCACACACTAAAATTGAACCCTTACGAAAAGAAACCCCGACTTGCAACGCCCCTCGAAAACCACGCTGCCTGAAACGAACATTGCAGACAACCAAAATGGTTATAGGATAGAAGCGGGGGCATGGGAGATAAATCGAAATAGCGCTCGTCACCTTGACGCTGTAGAAATGATCCCTTTCCACTGGTCCCAACCTGCTGCTCCCGCTGCCGTCATCTACTTCACCCCCGAGCCCCTCACCATCGCCTTGGTCAGGCGTAAACGCCGTCGCCACCGCCGGAGGAGGAGGAGACCTCCCCCTCGACCCCGCAAAATTGTCGTCATCGTCATGATAACCCCACACGCCGCTGTCTGAATCGCTCCCCCGCGCTCCGCCGGCACCCCCCAACACCTAGAATGGTCTGCGTCCCCCCCGCTCGCCGTATGTCGCCCCCCCCCCCTGGTCCCAATCGCCTTGCTGCCCGCGCCCTCGACCCCGCCCCCCGTCCCTAGAACCCCTTACACCCCGTGTCGTACCCTCTTGCCGCGTCTCTCCCCCACGTCCGTCTGTGAAGTAGCCCCGCCGCCCTCCACCGCGCCCACCTCCCCTTCCCCTTCCCCTTCCCCTCCCCCTGCCCCTGCCGCTACTGTGACCGCCGCCTTGGTCGGCATCAAAGTCGCGCCTACTGCTACCGCGATCGTCTTCATCGAATGAGCGGTATCTGCAGTACAAGGGATAAAAAAAAAGAGCAGACATATCGCTAGGAGCTATATTAACAGCAGCAGGATATTTGTAAGTGTCATCAACTCGTGTGCGTCGGTTGACGGCGTCCGACGGGCGCCTCGGGCAGCTCAAAAGGATTCCCTACTTCTGGGCGCGGTTATAATTACTGCGATCATGATAAACTCGCATAGAGTATTACTTGGGCCCGGCGAGGTCTGGTCTGGTCGACGAGCTCCAATGTATGGTTGGAGGGATATGCTGTTTGAATAAGCACGAGCCTCGCAGTGATGAGGGTGATGAGGCTTGTCTTGCACAACCAAATAAGCCCGTTCCAAACCATACACTATATTCAGTGGTTATCGTGTTATACAGCAGCACTGCAGTTGGATCAGGTACGGTACTACAGTAGCCCGGTGGGTATCCCGACTTAATAGAGGTGTTGCACAGGCCGAAAGCACCTCTTTCTTCACTAGCCTTCTCTTTTATCCACAAGAAACAACAGAGGTTTAGTGTTGGCGGATCAAGCCGATTCGGCCTCTGTTGACTGAAGTAATATCTTAGCGTGCCCTCTCTCAAGTTGGGGCACCCACCGTAGAGCATGGGCATAAGGCCTAGCTGGTATCAACGAATGCGTCTCGTTGAATGTGAGAACAAGGCGCACCATTTCAACAAATCACAGCGGACCAGACTACGCAGTTAGGCTTTGTTTCGATGGTACAGCGCGGGGGCTTGCATGTCGTTCGAGCTAAAATGCATCGTTGGTTGTCTTCGGAGTCCTGGGGCTGCTGTCTTACCATCAACTCGTGCGTACAACAAAGCAGATTGGATCAGTATCTCGCTCAACAATATGCCTCATCTTATAATCAATCAGGGAACCGGAATACACTACACCTCATGTAGTCCAAGATAGTGGGGTGGATGAGGGTGAGGATCAGAAAAAGAATCACAACAGGTTTTACCGCACCGCGACATCGTGTGGCATTGTGCCCCGCCTCCTAACCCCAAACACGGTGCGCTGATCATCAACCTACAGCCGTACCGAATCAACTCGGTCTCCCGATGGACATCAATACACTGCCACAGCTGGAGTGGTCTTGAGAGCCAGTATCTAAGCTTGGTTTGTTTCTACAACGTATCTACTCCGTACGTAAGAAGCCTCATCCATACATACGTGTACCGGAAATGCGTCTGATGAGTTGGATACTTCGCCCATGAGCGCACCCACCTATCATCCCGCCGCCCTTCAAAGTTACCGCCTTCTCTCCCTCTAGATACTGCACTTGAGCACCCACCCCCATCGCCTGGTCCATACATCCTCAAGGATGATAACCTGCCCTTCGCTCTCTCGCGTCTTCCGCATCCAGTTGAGGGTATGGACGCATGGCATGATATGTACATGGGGCACACGCAGGCAGGAGGACCGGAAAAGAAGACACAGAGCGGCGGCGATATCACCAAGAAAAACAAGCTAAATAACGGACGAAATACTGTCCAGCTAGCAGCAGTAAATTATGGTGTCCAGCAGCAGTAGTGCAGACAGTAGTGCAGACTATAACAGTACATACAGGATGCCTACTACTGCAAGAAAGCGAGCACTAAGAAAGTCAGCCTAAGATTAAGATTTACAGGGGAATAATTAATTATGACGCGGTTATCTCGAAGCATCTTGAAGTCAGTGTCGATTACACCCTTCCCAAAGTAATAAATCCAGGCTGGGCCAGCACCAGCATCCCGCTTTCTAGCGTACAGCAGCGATAGTATCGCATACCAGGTACACCACCTGCCCTGTATTGACGGTACTGCTGTCTACAAAAGAGAAGACACCGGAAACAGTTCCGCTAGTGGGGGTGCACAGTACACACAGCAGTGTGCAGTGGCTGCTCACTGCACTTTTTCTTGTTCATTTCCCTTTCTCTTCGTGGTGGCTGATTCCGTGTTTTATATATGCGCTGCACGGCTTGCGAGCCTACAAGTCTGCGTACTATATTGCTCCATGTTTAATTCCCGCTTTCTACTAGTTCCTGTGTATTTCTTTCTTTCTTTGTGTTTTCCCCCATTCGATTTCGATTTCGACATCGATTCCTTTCATCCCGAATTTTCGATTTTTCCCCCGGGGATACCAGTACGAGTATCATTGTGCTGTCTCCTCGGCTTCGGTTGCGACTCGTGCAGCGTATCATGCGTATCCAATACGTACGGAAGTATGCTCATCTCATTTTATTTTTGGTCACATCTCAGGTATAGGTACTGCTGTATGCGATTTATTTCACTTTCTACTGCTGTGTTTCCTTGTATGTCTGTATTACTTCTCCGTCTATATATTTCCCTCCTCGGAGGCAATGCTAATATTCCACTTCAAGAGTTATTCGAGCCCATCCTGTGGCCACAGACTAGATGTGAAGATGAGCTTATGTGAAAACAACAACTGCCCATACCTATTTTATTGGACTGGGCACGGAACTAGTTGTTAGGGCCGTTTTTAACGACCGCATTAATTTTTTTTGTTGTCCATCCCATTTATTATCGTCGCCCTTCTTCTCTCTCTCCTTCTTCAGTCGTAACTCAGATCCGGGGTCACTAAGTAGGCTCTTCTCCCTCCTCCC
>JBBMHQ010079865.1:0-11776 GCA_037834295.1 Postelsia palmaeformis | reverse complement strand
GAGAGAGAGAAGAAGGGCGAAGAGAATGAATGGGATGAGAAAAAAAAAAAAAAAAAAAAAAAAAACACTTGACCCTATATACAACCTTGACAGAAGTAGCGCACGTTTTGCCTTATGACATGTCTCCTGACATCCTTGATCATTATAATAAGGGGTAGTTGTTGTGTATCGTATCGAAAAAATCGACGGATACAAATTTCGATTTATCGGGAGTAGCATTGGATATCGTATCGTTTCTTTTACATATCAAAATTTCTATATATCGGAGGTAGAGCTGGATATCGTATCGAAAGCTTCGACACATCATTTTTTCGACTATCGGGAGTAAAGTTGGATATCGTATCGAAAGCATCCATCTGTCGAAATACCAAAGTTTCGATGTCGCGTATGTTGTGAAGCTCGTTTTCATTCCTACTGGCGCCTACCAGGTATAAAACGAAAGCTTTCGATGTACAAAAAGCCCAAATCGCAGGACTCCTTTTCGTTTCGTTCTGTTTATCCCCCGTTCGTATTGCATCGATTTCAACTCGATGATCAGTACTGCTGTATAATGGACACAACATCAGGAGGCATGTCGAGCAACAAGGGAAAACATGCCCAACCAACCCTCTGTCAAGGACGTTGTAGGGTCGAGTGTTTTCTGGGGAAAAAAATCCTTTATTGAGTAGGACCTGCGGTACACACAAAATCCAATATATTTCGCTAGTAGTTTTACTGACAATATTTGGTCCTACTTACTATGGTCCCCCGTAAATAGTGGTGCCCAAAAACGGGGCGGCGGTCCTTAGACGGTCACGACCTACTTCACTGTCCCTAAACATAGCTACCGTCCTGTATATTCAACACTGAATGCGAAATGTCCCTTGTATTTTGGAGACAGGTTGGGTGTGTATCAAGGCAAATACATACGAGCCCTTTTTAGCACTGCGCTTGCTGCTTGCTGTGCAGAAGCATGCATGTATTTTGACTCTACTGCTGTAATTCCAAGCGTTTTGTCCCCGCAGCGGAAGTGAGTTCAGTTTTGATGTTCCACACCTCGGATAGGCAGATCGTCTACAGAGCATCGGTTTCTACTTGGTGTTGTGAATATTTCAAGGCATGGATAAATCATATAACCCCGTTTTTATTTGATCTGTATGATCTGTAAGATCTGTATGACGTAGCTCATGTTGTCAGGCTGAAGTACGTATCATCTGCATGATCAACAGTAGTAGCACGCGTTTTCCTTTGTCGGATTCGCCTTCTAGGGCAGATCCTGCACAACCTCTCACAACGGCAAGCGAGGAACTGCTACATGATCTATCTTGAGATAGATAGATCATGATATATGCGAAGTGTGAAAAGTTCTAGCGTAGAAGGGTCAAGTCAAATTCGCTGTCTTGTCAAAGGACGCAGGAAGTGCCGTCTCCTGAAAATCTTCTGAATAGAAAAAAGCAGTTGCCTGACTTTCGACTCTTGTTGCGTCTACCTCATACTCGTAGTGGTCTCTATGACGGGGAGCCATAGTAAATAGGACCTACGGTACACACAAAAACATATAAATTTACCTATTCTTACTCACAATATGTGGTCCTATTTACTATGCTCCTCTATAATAGTTTCTGGCAGTAACGGGTGGAAATTGCCTCCGAAGACAAACGGTGTCGATCGATTTCTCGAAAAGGATTGCCCGAGCAAAGCCAATCTTCACCTCTCGGCTATCTTGGCTCGAAGTATCAATCTCAATCTCAATCTCAATCTCAATCTCAATCTCAAAGCAGATCTCATTCTCTGTATCTCCAAATCGCCGGTTTTCAAGCGGCTCTGATGTTCGGCTAGTGTTACCGGAGTCACGTGGAACTTCTCAATCTCCATCTCGCCACTTTCCAAGCGGTTATGATGTTTAATAGGGTCGATCTCAACGACACGTAATATGTTTCGTTCCTTCCGGAAATTTCGGCATTTCACCAAATTTAGCGAGGGTTCAATCCTATCGATATAGTGCCTCAGTTGGCTCGGGAAATGATCGTCCACCCGGCACAGAAAATGTCCCTACAGCAGCTGCGCTCACGGAACCCATGCGTGCGGTGGTCCCACTGTCATTGGCCTGACTCGTAGGCAGGTGTCGGTGCCTTGGGCAGTGAAGCCCGTCACTAACTCCTCACGCAACAACGCCCAACGCTTGCCCAACGCGACAAAGTCTCAGCTATTGCCCTCACCGAGCTCAGTCGGTCGGCCACCTCGGTGCGGTCACCTTGTAAGCTCGACCACGAGAGCCCAGAAAGCTATTGCGCCTTTTGCGTTCGGCCATGACTTGCGAATGACCGTAGGAACGACGTCGTCAGCCCTGTGCGCTCTCGAGCGGTGGAGCTGCCCGATCATCTACAGCCTTGTACTGTACCTAAATTTCCCGAAACCCCTTAAAATCTTCGAGACGTCATTTTTCGGGGTCGGATTATTTCGGCATTTCCCGATTTTTTTGGGGGGGAAAATCCCGAAATTTCGGGAAAAAACTGAAAAAACTGAAAAATGCTCCTCGTTAAGATCGACCCTCAATACTTTCACTACGAGTTAATCTAAAACCTGGAATTCTGGTGTTGCATACGTATGATACACGTGTCACAGCAGCACAGCAGTAATAGCCGTAGCTTTTAGTGCTCTCGTTTCCGGTAAGTTGGCACCTACCAGGTACCAGGGTATAATATACCTGGTATGTATGTCCCTTCATGTGCTTACCTTGGTTATTTACGATCATTTTTTTTTTAATAATTTCATTTTTGACCACAGCAGCTGTCGTACATATGGCATGGTATGGTCTTGTGGCGCGCTTTCTCCGTCTCGTGTATTTTGAAGGCAGCCGGATTTTGATTTTTCATCGGTTTCGGTTCTTCCCAGGGCTTCAGCACCATTGTGTGACCACGGACTCCTTTTCGATTGAGAGTTAATGTGAGAACAACAACAACAACCACAACAACAACAACCACAACAACGACAACAACAACAACAACTATGTGTAACTTTGAGGATGAGGGATCATGACGGACGCTGGCTGTACGGATGTCGTTGGGTAAAAAGAACGGGTCGAATTGAGGACGGCGACAACAACAGCGACATCAACAACAACGACAACAACAGCAACAGCAACAACAAAGACAACAGCAACGAGAGCAGCAACGCAATCTCACACCAATTCCAAGTAGTTGGCCGCCCGAGCTGTTTGCAGTTCGGGATTTCTCCGACGCGAGCCACAAGGAAAAAAAAAGGAAGGGCTGAATGAAGTCGTGTCGCGATAAAAGTTGAAGAAGGGTACTGAGATTTGTAGTCGATACCCCGGCGGGTCGTGATCCCACGTCTATCTGCGTTAGCGGGGTGTTCTTGATGTTGATTTATGACGGGTAGTACAGTGTAGGACAGCTCGGGCTGAGACAGCAGCCCGATGACAGGGTGAAACAGGGATATATTATGAGCGAGAGCCGAGGGGCGAGCAATCATCGTTGCTCTCGTTGCGCTCGGCTCAACGGACAGTTCAGCGGGGCCTTGCTGAGTCCCGCTGCGGAGAATCTGCTCGGGAGAATTGCCGCTGCTGAGGATCCGTCAGCGGAACTTGGAAAAGAAGGCTCCGTGGCCGAAATCCAGACATGACAATCTCCCGGGTTCCCCGAACAAAGCTTCTGGAAGAGCTTCCTCGAAGGATGTGGGGATTTCAACTATATAGGTAAAGGCGTGTTGGTTTCGGGGAACTGGTATCCACATTACAAACCGTAGGTAGTGGGGATGGGGGTGGGGTTGGAGAAAAGGGCGGTGCGAATATCATATGTGGGAGGGAAAAGAGAAGAGGAACAAGGCAACCAGTACGTCAAGCTCTGAAGCTGTCGGTTGACAGCGCAGCCGCGACGGCACTTCTGCCCCTTGACGGTCTTGACGGACAGCGGTTCAGGCCCTCCTCACACTAAAAGCGACACAGCGGAACGTATTAACGGGTCCAAACTACCCGTAAACCGTCAATCGCCGCCTATCTTTTTTGCACTTTCATAGGGTATGCCGGAAAGCGCGTTGGTTTCGCACTGCTATGGGGGCGCGATCATTTCCCAGCGTTCAAAAAAAAATATATATATATATATATTGTCCTCCGGCGGATTGGCAAGGGCCTATCTTAACGGGAAATTTTAGTCGGAAATAAAAAATTTAATTTCAACGAATTTCAATTTGATTTCGAAAAAACGTGTCCGGGTCCTTCGGGGGAACGGCATACTATTATAGTTGTCAATTGAAAATAATAACGGCAAAAATATATATATTTCATACTAGAGTTCTCCGTTAAGATGGGCCCTAAGGATAAAGCTTAAGCTCACTACACTTCCACGGTCAAATCTCGTGTCGCGGGTCAATTTTGCCTACGGTTTCCGTTGCAACATCAGAAAAGGCTGCTAATAAGTCCCGACTGATTTTGAGCCAGCAGTCGCGATAATACGGAGGGGGTCAGATTCTTTTCCGTCACGACTGGGCGTAGGTGGTGGTTTTCTGGTATGTTACTTGTCAAAAACTGCAGCTCAACTATGTAGAGCGTTTAAAACAGGAGGGCTTGAGTCTGACAGAGCGAGATGGAGTTTTTGTTGTACCAGCGGCGCTTGGGCACGTTCACCCGGCCTGACCCCCCGGGAGCGGTTTTCTCGACCACGAGAATGGTGCCATACACTGACTGTACAGTACACGTACCGTAAAAAAAAGTGGAACATCAGATCTTCGGAATGGCTCTCGTCCTGTTTCAGCAAGGTCCTTTTCGATGTGGCTACATACGAAACGTGTCCGGTATTGACAATATTATCCCCTCTGGGACCGCACTCTCTGTAGATCAGTTTTGGGTACAACCTACTTGAAATTCGACCGGTTTGCCCCCGAAACGGATCGCGGTCCTGAAAAGAACCTTACCGTTGTCTCGAGAGAACGAGCGCCGCGAAAATGTATCCCTCCTGTGCGTGTAGTAACCCCCGTCGTATTGACGAGTGTAAACTATTGGTAGTAACAGATGGTCAACCGACACGTTTTTTTTTGTCACCCCCATTGCCATATGTATATATTATACCAGGTACAAGTTACCCCTTCGGAGTGGCATGAGCGTAGCGTGTAACAAGACTCCCTCTTGTCGAAATACGTGTTCGGTTACAAACGGGGAGGTTTGAGGTATTCCATCAACTGCAGTCATGTCCTGTGCTGCTAATGGGGCAGTAACTCAAATGTACCTGCTAACCGCCATAATATGTACTTGTATATAAGGATAATAGGAGTGCAATATGCAGATGAGGGTGACGCAAGAGAGCGTTTCTAATGACCGAAAAAGCAGGTACCAGTATTTTTGTCGTACAGCAGTTAGCTGTTATGAGACATGAAGGCGACATAAGCGTGATATATGTGCAACTACGACAGTAAGCACTTCTTCAACGAACCGGAGCAACCGTAGACACACGTTCTGCGTCACCTTACGGTTCTGCAGCGAACGGGAACCTTTGGCGAACAACAAAACCAACTACGACAGTAATACCTCATGGAAAAACGTCTTCAACGAAGCGTAGCAGTGGGCCCAGGGTCGGCGTGAAACGGGAAAAAAGTCGAAGCGACGGGAGCACAAGCAGCAGTGGTAGAAATTTCCTCGCAAACGCGGGTGACACCACAAATAACGGAAGCAACACCCGGGCAAACACCCAAGGTAGATACAAAAACCAGGATCCTTCGCAAAGCAGCGAAGATCCACAGCACCCAAAGAGGATGCAGCAAAATCGGTCAGACCTTGGCACACGCCAAGGCGCTAGCTTGATCAAAATGATTCAACACCCGACACTCCTCTTGGTTGAAGGAAACCCCACGAAAAAAAAGAAACCAGTCCGCTCCCCACGCTTGAGCTGAAGGCACCCGCTGGCAGACGTGCAAGTACGCGCACCTTGAATGTTTGCTCGAAATATTGGAATATTATGGACGCGGGCGTACGCCGCAACGAAACACCCGCGAACACCTCTTATATAATACTCAAGGCGCGGACGAAAGGCAGACCAACTGTGTATGGTACCCTACCGGAAGACCACGACAGATACGAGAATAGACGGTTAAAGTACGAAGATCTATTCCGAGTCCGGACAGAGCAGATCGACCCGCACAGCCTTGCGTATGGTGGCGCTTTTCTCCAGTCCCACCCGAGCCTTTGCGCTGAACTTCTCGTGGCGTTCGTCCTGAACTTGCTCGACCTGTGCGATGAAGATCTTCCTGGAGCGCTTGTAGCACGAGAAGCGCAGGGGGTTTTGGTTCAGTTGGCGAAGACTTGAAATATAGTTGGAAAAAAACGCGTTGGCGCGCGCCGTGGAGACAGGAAGCGTGGAAGGCAAACATTAATGGGATGGGATGAATGATGTTGGCGAACACTTACGTCGTTTTTCGCTGCGGAGACGGTAACGGCAGAAGAGTTGGAGGGGCAGCCCGAGACGACGTCCTCCTTATAAAATATTTTCGGGAAAATACGGGAAAAAAAAAAACTCAAAAAACAGCCCTCGTTAAGATCGACCCTAAAAGACAGTTCCAAAAATGGGCGTTGACATGCGCGTTATTGGGATGAAGAATGCAAGGTAAATGGGAATGTGAGGGAAGGAACGACAACAATAACAACGGTGATGGCGGCGGCAAACGTAAGTGGCAGCAGTTGTAGAGGCAGTACTGACATCATAAAGAAGTAGGTGCAGTAGACTTCGAAGTATAAGCAAAAGTGCAAAAACCATACGAAAAGAGCAGCAACAGCATAATAAAATATCATGAGAACGTGTTAGTAGAAGGGCACTCAACCCATATCTGTCATTATGTCTAAACAATAACAACAGGAGAGGCGGTAGAGAACTGTCTCGGTGTGGAAAGAAACGCAGGATGTAAACAAAAAAGGCAACTGTTCGGAAAAAGCAAAAACTTGGTTCGGGTCGTTCTTATCGAGCAACTTTTTTCTATTCTTGTTTTCCAATAAAACAGGAAAATCAAGAAAAAACAGGATTTATTTGGAAATCTGGATTTTTTGCAGAGGGCAAAATATTTGGACGGCTTCGCATTCCAATCTTTAGAGTGTGCGAAAAAACAACAGCAGCAGCAGCAGCAGCAGAAATATCTTTAAGTTATCAAGTTTTTTCTCTGCGTTTTAGTGCTGAGAGTCAACAACGTGCGGGAACAGCAACAACGACAACAACAGCATAACAGCATAAAAAATGAATAACAGCAGCAGCAGCGGCGGTAGACACTGACTCAGAGCTGCCTACAACGGCAAGAACGCGAACGACGACTACATGAACAATAAAAGCAGCATCAGGGACGGTAGGCGCGCGGGGTTGCCGCGCAGCAGAAAAAGGAGCAGCAGTGGCAGCAGCAATGAGCTGCGCCAACAAATAAGTCGTGTTCTCGCGAGCGGGAACGGCACCAACGCCATAAACAACAACAGCAGCAGCGGCGGTAGGCACCAACTTCAGCAACAATGCAAACGAGGAATACATGCACAACAAAAGCAGTATCAGGGGCGGTAGACGCGCGGGGGTTACAGTAGCAGGGAAAGAAGCAGCAGCAGCAGCAGCAGCAGCAGCAGCAGCGGGATGCGCCATCAGCTGTGTTCTCGTATTTACAAACAAAAATTGCAAGTAAGTGTGGAAAAAAACCAGCAAGAGACAGCATCCGCGGCGGGAGACAAAAAGGGGGCGAACAACCACGACAACAACAGCAACAACAACAACAGCAACAGAGAAGCACCGAACACAACTCACCGCCAAAATATTTTCTCGAGCGTGAAGGACACGGTACCGACGTCGATAGGTCTGGCGTAGAAGTTACAGTGTTTGGGCCACTTCAAGATTATGCCCCTGTCGGGGCAGGTGTCGCGCTCGCAGGTCGAAAAATTGACCTTGCCTCTAAAGTTTTGTCTCCACAGCTGGCAGATGCAGCGGTTGCACTTTACAGCGGAATTGGGCACTGACTCCGACGGAGGGCTTCTCTTCGAAATCGAGTTCGAAGGTCCGTCATAAGAGGGCGAGACAGAGGAGTATTTGGGGAGTTTTCTCAGGTGTATTGAAGGCAACACTTCTAGCTGCAGCAGCAACCGTTACAGGTACCGTCCACTCTATAGAATCAGCACCACCAGGAGCAGGCGGTGTCGTCTCCCGGGCAGAAGCAGCGCTACTATATATTAAAGCAGGAGGAGTACCCGCAGAAGCAACACCAGCAAAAGCAGTACCAGCAGAAGCAACACCAGTAGAGGCCTAGCGGTATTCGAAGACGCAGCACCAGCGTGACGCGCGTCGTAAGCTGTCTACATGGCATTGTGTCCAAGCACGCAAAAAAAACAATGACCCGCGTCACATGTCGTCTCGTGGCCGGTCTTTTGACGCCAAAGGAACTGAGGTCAAAGTTCTATAGACCAGAATACTGTCAGTCCTGTTGAATCTGTTCCCGAAAACAAATATGAAGTCCCTCTACTCGCGAATAGTTCAAAGCTCTGGCGTGTCAGGCTTGACAATGCTGCGAAAGTCTGCGGAAACGCCCTCACAGCGACCGTCCAGAGCGAACGAGTTTATAGTTGTTTCTATACGATGATGAATGGTTTGCGCTGTCCGTCTTTCTTGTTCTCATCGCCTGGTCTGGCTTGTGCTTGTTGTGTTCTCGTACCCGCTACGTTGTTGGCGTTTCGCTGGGGCTTTGGTTTTTACTCGTTAATTTTGCGATCATTTTTTTCGTTTTGTTTTGTTTCGTTTTTCTTCTCTAAATAAAGAAATCAGAACGGACACTGAGTGTACCTGGTGTCGTTGGGTTGGAAAAAAAAACACGTGTAAGTAACCGTTTGAGTGCTTACTGCAGCAGTCCGGTCGTGGGGACAAATCAGTCAAGCTCTGAGTGGTTTTTCTCCAAAACCGGACTGCAGTCCTAAAAGGATCAATATCTTTGGGACGTCGAGATAACAGACCAAACAATCATGGCGCGGTGGCCGGCCGCTGTAGGCGTGACCGTCAACCCCCTCCCCCCCTCTCGAGTCCCAAGAACCCTTCCAGGACTTCTTATGTTGAGCCAGTCCCGTGCTGGGAACAAAACTACATGGAATTGGGGTGGTTTGTCCAGAAAAAAACGTTTTGTTTTGAGGACCTAAAACCTTTTCTTTTTTTTTGGGGGGGGGGGACGAAACTGCCTGGAATTTGAGTGGCTTATTTATCCCTCATTTTTTTTTGTGTGTTGTTTGGACGAAAGTGCTATAAATTGGAGTGGTTTGCCCCCATTTTATTGGGGGGGGGACGAAACTGCTTGAAATTTGAGTGGCTTGTCCCCAAGAGTTTTTTTTCGGGGGGGGGGACGAAACTGCCCGGAATTTGAGTGGCTTATCCCCCTAAACATTTTTGTTATGTTTTTGGACAAAAGTGTTCGGAATTTGAGTGGCTTGTCCCCGATTTGTTTTAGGACGAAACTGCTTGGAATTTGATTGGCTTGTCCCCAAAACGTTTTTTTTTGGGGGGGGACGAAGGCGCTTGGAATTGGAGTGGTTCGTCCCCATTTTTTTGTTGTTGTATTTTGGGCGAAAGCGCCTGAAATGTTAGAGGCTTGTCCCCAAAACGCCTCTTTTTTGTTGTTGTGTTTTTGGACGAAAATGCTTGAATTTCGAGTGGCTTGTCCCCAGATTTTTTTTTTCTGTTGTTACTGTTGTTGTTGTTGTGTTCTGGACGAAATTGCTCAAAATTGAGTGATTCGTCCCCAAAACGTTTTTTTGCTCTTGTTCGGACAAACCTGCTTGGAGCTCTAGCGGATTGTCTTCCAAACGGGGCTGCAGTCGAAACAAGCTTTTTTATGACACGGACTGGCTGAAAAATGTCAGGCGCATTCATGCACACTCATTTTGGGGGTACATACTGCTGTAGACACCCGCTCCTTGAACTCTGCGGCTTCGGATTTTGCCTTCTTCCCCGTATATATACGGGCCGCCGCACTTCCTGCATGATACCATATAAAACCCATTGTACGGGGCAAGCCATCCCACAGCAGCAGGGGTGCACCAGAAATTCGTGAGCCCCTGACATTACGAGGAGCTCAATATGTCACCCGATGCAATACTTGGGGAAGAAATTCGTCCGTGCCACCCGACAGGCACGTGTGTGCGGTATTACAGGGGGCCATATTAAATAGGACCAAATATTGTTCGTAAAAACAGGTAAAAATATATACCTGGTAGGTTTTTGGGTGCACTACTGTAGGTCCTGTTTACTATGGTCCTCCATAATAGTCCTCGAATGATTATACGCCGTCAACTTTTCATCTCAGCTGGTAGTTCCTCGCTTGAGGCACTCAATCGGCCAGAAACCTTCGGCCGCGTGGGGTGACTGACGAACGCGCTATCGACGTATCACGCACGCACGCACGCACGCACGCAGCTCGCAAAGATGAGGTTCGACCAAATCCTCGATCTGACTCACACATCTTCCCGTTGTTGGTGTTATTTAATAAAGAATATGGTTCCCTGGCACCGCTCTAAGTGGGAGCGCGAACCTTGTATTTGCATGTGGTAGGTAAGGGAGTATAACGGGTGGCCATAGTAAATAGGACCAAATATTGGCAGTAAAAATATGTAAATAGATAGGTTTGTGTGTGTACCGTAGGTCCTATTTAATACGGTCCTCCGTAATGGCAGTAGGGTTGCACGTTTTTGGCAGGATATCCCGAGGGCTTGCCGTTTTTGGCAGCATATACACAATACCGGTCGCCCCGGTAGACCAGATGTCAGCTTCAAAGACCATTGGTATTGGTACCCAAGTTCAAATCCCACCGTGGTGAGATTTATTTGAAAAAATAAAAAGGTACCAATTGCTGAGAGCGCCTTTGTTGCGCGGGTAGGCAAAATTCGACGCAAGTCGACGAGGGAAGAAAGTGCTGAAATCTTCTCGCGATAAAAATGCAAGGCACGTACCGTAGTGGGGAGGAGGGAGAAGAGCTTACTTAGTGACCCCGGATCTGAGGCACGACTGAAGAGGGAGAGAGAGAAGAAGGGCGAAGATAATGAATGGGATGAGAAAAAAAAAAGAAAAAAAAATACACCCTTGGTAAAGATGCCAGGAGACAGCACTTTCACTCCCTTGGCAGACGGCAACTTTGCCTTGACATGTCATACCTTGACATGTCATGCCTTGACTGACACCAATCCACCACGTATACACCAGGTAGGTGTTAGTCCGGAACACTCGGCCCTACATCCTCGAAAGCGCACGCACGGTTTGCGCTGCTCGACCTGTTTCCCTGGCATATTTTTGACCAAGGGTGCTCGTGTGATCCTTTTTGTATGCACTTGCGTTAACGGCGTTTAATGTCCAAACACGATCCTTTTCGACCCTTTTCGATGAGTCCTGACCTTGACTCGGGCCCAAAACGGGCCAAAACTGCCCGAGAAGAAAAAACGAAGGGTGCGCCGCTTCTTTCACTTCCGAGCTGCAGACCACGCCTAGCCATTTTTTTGTAACGAAGGCGCAGTTGCGAGAGTTTCGGAAAGATTTCGCGCGACCGGAGCTACGTATCTACTACCTGGTAACTGGTATGTTTTTCGTACGCACGTATATTGTACGAGTCCCAAGAAGTAAGTTGTTGAATATCGTAACGCAAAGACCGGTCGCCCCGGTAGACCAGTGGGTAGCTTCAAAGACCATTGGTATTGGTACCCAAGTTCAAATCCCACGTGGTGCGACTTTATTTGAAAAAATAAAAAGGTACCAGTTGCTGAGAGCGCCTTCGTTGCGTGGGTAGGCAGAATTCGACGCAA
>JBBMHQ010079864.1:0-20364 GCA_037834295.1 Postelsia palmaeformis | reverse complement strand
AAATTCAGCGTCGTGGAAGCGGAGATAGTAGAGCCCCGCTGCCGAAGAAGGTGTCGATGACAACAGTTTTCGGGTGTCTCAACAGCACCACTCCTACGCGCACCCTTGTCTCCTAACAACAACTACAACGTTATTTTGGAAAAAAACGAAAATATTGCCGTGAACATTCTTCATAAAACAATTCGTTGCCATCAAAACCCGTTAACACCACATACATAAGGTGTCTTGGCAGCGCTGGTGCCATTATACGCCCCGTTCGTCAAAGCCGCGTGCTCATCGGTCCAAACAAATCCATAGAGAGAGTGCGGACTACTGTTTCGCGATTGGCCTGTTTGGTTCAAGTCTACTCTTTCAACCCGTGGCGTGTAACGGCCCAGTGAAGTCGTTTCACATGTTTTCAGGTGCATCATCACTATATTGCGCCTGGAGAAGCGGGAAACAGCTCTAGATAGGTCTTGGAGAAAAGTTTTAAGCCATTATGGGGCGAGAAACGGCAGTTACGTACTTTTTCGGGGCAACAGCTAGTGCGAGCGTGCTGATAGCACCATTTCCAACTGACTGCAAATCCGACGTCATAAGGAGTGGCTTCAGGCGAATACCAAGATCTATCAAAATCCGGTGTCAGATATCTTTTCGAGAGTATACGCCTCAGGAAAACGAACATTTTTAGTTATTTGGGCATATAAAGGGAAATAACGGAAAAAAGTAACGGTAATTTCTAGATATGTGTCCGTCTGGAGACAGGGCTTTCAACACCTGAAAATAAAAAACAGAACAACCATACCCCCATCAACAAAAGTGTATCTATGTGGGATGTAAACTGTTATAAAAAGTGTCTTATGGACCAAATACGCTTCATCGTTCCCGTTCAGCCAGGCCAGCCGCCGGGTGCCGGAATCAGGAAATTACGCCTACCAACGGTCCTTGCGAATATTTGTCCTGTAGAAATATTTACAGGTGTGTGTCTACATTTTTGCCCCTGCCGTACTCGAGCACCCTGGTTTACAGTACACATATTGCATAGAACTGAAACAGATCCCAACTCCGATAATCTATGATGTGTCAGGGAAGATGAGGCCTGTACAGGTTAGCACATGTTGCCGGCTGGGAGCTGTATCAATCTGCTTGTTGTAGCACATGTACCCCGAGTTGGATAGATAGGTACTGCGCAGGCCCTGTACAACGTAAAAGGACGGGACGTTAATGATGCAGAAGATCTTCAACATGGAGTGTGCTTACCTCTGCGCCTTCGTTGTAGTTGCCATCGTACTCGAACACGCTCGTTTCGAGAAAGAGGTCGTCGACCATGCCGGCAAGGTAGAATCGACGTTCCCCCTGCGGCAGAAAAATAGAGCATGGGAAGATGTGACCAGGCCAAGGTAACAAGTGGAGCAAGGTAACCAGTGTCCGGATCAAAGTGTGAAGTGAAGCAGAGATCAAATGGATCACGCCACACCAAGTGGACCATTGGAAGAAGAGTCTGGGTCAAGCCAATACGTGGTGCATGGATGTATATTGTAGAAAAACCCTAACTAACACAGTTTTTTCGAATTTGATCTTGACAATAAAAAGGTTTGTCTTAGACACTGCATCACATTTGGGCCTACTGCAGGTAACGATGGAGCAAGGTAAACGAGGTGCGACGCGAATAGGAGGGTGGTCCGTGAGGCGCTGGCCGGATTGCAGTCTCCACGAGCAACGGGACAATAACGATATTTTATCCAAGTGGCCGGCATCCCCCCCTTGCACATTGTGAGCGTCGTGACAACTTCCTTGCGAAAACTTTGAATAATGTAGCACGCTATCAGGCGTAGTGAACGTCAAGATTGTCGACATCTTGTGGGCTTTGCTACAATGCTACACTAGTGAATATCTCCATAAGGGTCTGTTTGCGCTCACAATGGGCAAGGGGGGAGTTCCTGCCACCTGCCTGTATGATCCAACACATACCGACCATGATGCTTAGACTCGGTGGGTCGATTTGTTCCATGGCGTGCACGTAGTCAAGATATGACCAGCTGCAATCTCTACACGACGAATTGCCTGCCGACAACGGAATGAATCGGACCACGCTCAGCAACCCAGCGCAGCAGCGGCTCCTGCAGAGTGCGCCAGTTTTCGCCAGCCAACAACACCAGCACGGTGGCGGCAACCAGTGCTACTCCGCACATGGCTGTGCGTAGCGATTCCACCCCCGGCACGATAGAAGGATCACTACCGTACATTGACGTGTTTACCGGCCGTGAGCAGCCTAGGGGAGTGTTTTCCAGGCCCGGCGCATACTCGCCTTGCTCAAATAGTATTTTTTCCCCGTAAAGTGCATCTCCATTATCATAATATTTCGTTAGATACATTGTGATATTGGAGCGGACGACGTCGTTGGCGGCGACGAAATATATATTACGTATATGTATTACAAGTAAATCGTCCTCATCATAATGATGTTCTTGACTACACACCCGCTGACACGTCGTCCTTAGATTTCGGTTGCGTTCGGCACATCAACGCGAGTAGACGAATCCGCCAAGCCTACACTGCCGTTCAAATAATCGTTAGGCGTATTATGCGTGACATGATTCGGGGTGGTATCGTAGCACATTCTGGCAATCAATGGTATTCATGACCGACGGGTTTATTCATCTGAGGAGCTACTTGGTCGGGCACGCCATATCGTTGGAGACCCATTTGTGTTTAAGCCAAAGTATTATTTGGATACCTACATGTTTCACGTCGTTGTTTGGGTGCCGCAAAGAGCTCGTCACACCAGAGGTTAGCTGTCACTCCCATCTGAAAATGCACTGGCGAGCAGCCTCACCATAAAGATGCCCTTGGTTCCCCACTCGTTGATGTAGTGCATCCACGCCCAAGAGCCGAGGTCGAACCACGCCAATGCAAAAAAGACGTGCATCTCCTCCAGGCCGTCGCTGTCGATATAGGTCATGATTCCAGCGGAGGGGAAGCCCTCTACTGTCGTCAACGTCGCTCCCTCTTTCGTCGCGTATCTTCGTTGTCCAACACAAAACAGGTCACGGCGAAAACAGCCACGCTTATTAGTACCACTACAGTACATGATACACGTGCCCACAATCCGAGCAACCCCGTCGGTGGATTCAGGGCTATAACCGCTCGGGGTCGTCCAGTGATGTCCGTACCACGTATACCTACAGGAGTGGCATACTTCAATAATTGTGCTACAGCAACCGTTTCTGTTTGACGTAAGTATCTAAGTGTGGCGCCGGCAAGCTTGGTCACGGCTGGACGGAACCTCCCCTTGTACAAGACCATAGTAACAAGTTAAGCGAAAAACAGGTGACATAAATACCTTCTAGAACTTTTAAAAGTCGCAAAGTTCAAAGAATGTGAGCCAATTCACACGACGGGCAATGTAAGCCCAATTCGGACTGTGAATTTGAAAGCGCAAGTCCACAGAACGTCGACAGATGCATGCCTTGCGGGTCTCAAATGTGATAACCTGTAGAACGCCTTTGTATTGTCCTTCTTTCATGAGGGTCTTGAAAAGAGGGGGTCCCTTCCACACGAAGTAAAGCTGGACTTTACTGTAAGCGTATGCCCGATAAGTGCACGCACTGATGTTCTTGTCGAGCGTTGCTCTAACCGCATATGTGGTACTAAACTACTCAAGCAAGCATAGTCTTAGTCCCAGATGAAAACGTTGCTGACCGTTGCCGTAGCCGGTTCCGTTTGGCTAAGCTACTACAGTGCAGTACAGAACCGTAACGCAAACAGGCTGCCTCAAGGGCTGATGCTATTGTCGAGCGTTGTTGTAGCCTCGTACCTTTGACCACGCTACTGCAGCAATAGCAAACAGGTTGCTTCCAAGCGCACGTGTTCAGGATCGCGTTGAGTGCTGCTGCAATGCGCATGCATCTGTTTGATGACTACAGAAATGCTGCTACTGTGCCAATATACCGAACACTGACCAGCTACCTGAAGCTCTCCCCTCGCCTCTCTTAAATGTAAGTACCAGCCCAAGAGGCTTCCGCACATTGAATTGATACTTGTACGGGGCAATTTAATGAAGTTCACAGCTCTTCTTTGACTTTGATCTCACTCTGCGATGATGGCGACCCCGTCTTTGTCATCAGTCTGCCGAATCGGATGATTGAACAGCCTGTTGATGGATGGATCGGTCAACATATCACTTTTCACCACCCGCGCCTCCTGCCCCCCTTCGCCTGAGTGAGTTCCATGGGCCATGGGCAAAACAGACCATAACCACGCGTGGATTGAGCGATGCCACCGTATACATTTGTGTCAATGATGCATGGCAGTGATCTGTGCTAATGGCCCATGCAAATGACTAGTACGAGTGAGTCATTATGCGATAGAGAGAAGGTTTTGTATCGTGTGGAGCGCTTATGGAACATATATCTGCGTGCGAGCCGTCTAAAATATGTTCGGTACCCCTACCCAATGTAATACCCTGCCCCAAACGTGTACTGTACGGCAATATGCCTCGTCAGTCGTAAATCGTGGGTGTTTGCGGCAATACGACTAGCAGCACGAAGTAGTGGCGGATACCGGCTCAGCCCCCCGTCTCGACAAACGTAGTGGTCGCACTAAGATTGTAAAGTGATGAAGCGGTACAGACTGCCTTCAACCCCTTCCACATCCCGAACGAATCGCGAGTTAGATCGCCTAGATCTGAGCCTGCTGCCACGAGACGGTACGTAAGGTTTGTACAGTGCAGGCCCCCCTACGTAAAAGCTTTCTAGATCAAACAGTACTCCTCACATCCAGCGATATGAGCTATTATGCGATATTAGCTTTTCAAAGATGATACCTACGAAGTAAAATCTGTCCATAAAGATTTGATCATCAGCGGAAATGGATAAAGTGTCCGATGTGTGCAGGAGATGTCTTTGATTTGCCCCGCAATGGAGCAGCTGCTTTTGAAGCGTTATCAGCGGCTTGCCCCACAATAGAGTAAATAATGGGCCTTCAAAGGGTTGGCAGTGGCCTTCCCCGCAGCGGGGCATCTGCGATCATCGTTGCCGGGGGGGCGCAAGCCACATATATGGCAGTGCCCACCGTATCTCCCTTCAATACTGCAACCACTGTTTTGAGGATATCGTCAGCCCATAACACAATACAGTAAGCGACCAGCGTGCTCGGAACAAACTACTTGGCCGGCACTCGCTTGCGTTCAAGCTACACCGTGCTTCGAGAAGCTGACGTACACGTTTTGCAGTGGCCTATATCCTACACGTAGGCAGGGTACTACTGGCAGACTACTCACTGGTAAACTTGATGCCCTCAACACCCACGAGCGGATCATAATACAATTCGACAGCGCCCAAGCGTTCCATGATATCTGCATCCCTCCAGGTCTTTGCTGTTTCAAAATAGACAACGCGAACCTGCACGGTTTGGAGTTTAAGGACGCGATCCAGTTGCATATGAATCACGAACAATGTTTCACACGTCGGGCATGTCGTATCTCCATATCGCATATAGCTTTTGTGGAAATCGAGCGTCGAATCTCGCGCCCTTCAAAAGGTGAAGATGTTTTTGAATCTTCAGATGAAGTGTCGTGCTAATTTGGCATACACATGAGCCCGAAGCCAAGGCTTCCCAACGGGGTTTCGTGGGAAAACTATCGCTTTTATGTGATTTGAATATCAATATTCGACATTCCAGATTCCACGTGCAATACCCTGGAACGGATTCCATAGATACACGCAATGTACTTGCAGAATACACCTCGTGTGAGAAGTGCGTCAACGCTGGAAAGGGGTGTAACGTCGGAAAAGTGGCCGGGTAAGGCAGCGGGTGGTACTGTCGGTACAGTTCTCACCTTGAACATGCGCGAGTCTTGCCGTGGGTAGAGGACGCACGGAGAGGCGTGGCAATGGCGAAAGAACGAGAGAAGACAGTTTCGGGCGAGAGGAGCGGAGGAGGATTGAAGCGCATAGTAGGGAGTATACCTGGTATATCAGAGAGCTGAGTATTAATACAATTGGAACCTCGGGAAATGAGAACTGGCAACAAAGAGGTAGAATGGCACGTGGCATCAGCAGGACCATCGGTGGTCTATACGGAGCATGTACAGGGGACTGTAACTAGCACGTTGCGGAGAAGCAGTGAGCGTTGTAACATAGGAATGTTTCTCGTAAAAGTACGTATCCAGAGCTGTTACTTCATTATTTACGTGATCGAAGTACCACACAAAGCTTGTAAAGATGGATTTCGACGATATCCTCGATCTCACAGTTGTTGTTGTGGATGTCATACATACTAGAGCGCGAGAGAGCAGCTCACGAAGTACCCCGTCCACGTGGAGCATACGGTATGCTGATAGTGATAGTGATAGTGGTATATGCTGATAGTGATAGTGGTATATGCTGATAGTGATGTATGCTGATAGTGATATATGATGATAGTGATAGTGATAGTGGTATATGCTGATGGTGGTATATGCTGATAGTGGTATATGCTGATAGTGGTATATGCTGGCAACGCAGCTGAATGTCAATGCAATACACAGACCATAACTCATCGCATTTTCGAGAGATGTCAAATAAGAAAATCATGGTCAACCTGCTGAGATAAGCTCGCAAGACATGGCGGATCCACGTTACGGACACAGATGACACGCCGTGTCAGAGGGGACTCTTTTAGAATGAGGGATCTAAAGTTCAAACGATGATTGATAACCATCAACAAAAAATACGTTGTTTCCGAATATTTCACAAAAATTGGGCCCGCAACCCGCCCAGCGAACATTAACATTTCTACTGTATTAATATATATATATTAATATATATATATATAACACAGTTTGGATTTCTACAATTGGTCATTATAAAGAAATGTGCACAGTGTATGCGGTGCTCGAGCGGTAAGTTCGACCGATTGGAAGGGTGTCGATAATCGATATTCAACTTCGCAAGCTGGTTGGGTGAGACTTCGGTCGCGGTTACAAACCAATTCGGCAGTTATTGCAAATTAATAGGTTGAGTCCCGGATATGGGGACTACGGACTACGGGGATCACTGAGAACTTGAGAGGATTGCCCTCAAAACGTTACTGCAGTGCTAAAAGGGTTACCGCCAGTCAGAAAACGATACTTCGAAAAATCCTCGTCTACGACGGACGCTATCGACTTCCCCCCTGATGAATGAATCGCACAACATCAGCGTCAGATATCTGGGCCCATTTGGGTAGTCACTTGGGGTCGGTTTACCACGCCTGCTAAGCCAGGGGTAGCCCTCGTCATTGACACTACGTTTTCACGACTGACACTGCTCCTTCACTGAAAAAACTACCCTTTTCGTAGGAGCCCCGTTCGTGCCTTTCCAATCTTCTTCGGAATAAACCCAGGCCCTGGGGTTGTGGTATAACTGGAACCAGATGTCAGTATTTTGGGTGAGGTGTCGCGAGTTGACGAGGGAACAAAGGGCTGCAGCCTTCTCCCGATACAAACGGAGATAAAAAAACGTAGTGAGGAGGGGGGAGAAAAAGCCTACTATCCTATCGAGACCCTGGATATGAGTCACGACTGGGCGAAAATAACACATAAAAAGACGAAAACATGCGTACAGTATACAGAAAAACAGCCCATCGTGTAAGGAACCTTAGAAGCGTGTTCCGAAAATAAACCTGGTATATATCTGGTATGCTTTCCCAAGTCCATGGATCTGAGCATTGTAGCCTGGGCCGGTATCTCAGATCTCCAGTACGCGTGCCTTAATGGAAGACCGGTGCTGCACCGTTGCATGGGTTACATGTGTGCAGGAGGACGCAGCAGGCAGCACACCAACGAATGCCACAACTACTCATAGAAGGTCGACATAACATGTCGCAGGCAGCGTCTTGAGACACCGGCTGCATAGACAAACAAATACCAGGTGCACACCTCGCTCTGGTCGTCTAGTGGTCACCCTCGAGTTATACAATATCAACAGTGATGGAGGGCCGGGGATCGAAACCTGGCGGGTTCCTACAGTAGACGAAAAAAGCGTCGCTTAAAAGTGCCTTCTTCCCCACGCGGAAGGCTCGAGAGCGTGGGTTAGTAAGAAGCGACAAGAATCAGCGAGCAATGGTTGTCCGGAGAGCTGGAGGATACGAGATATGGTGGACAATAACGCACAAAATGATACCAGAACTAATTTCGGCGAGTCACATGTTTAGACCAGATATCACGCAGCTGGGAAGGATATACAAGACACATACGTACACACGTACCTTGCCGAAATTGTCAGATGACTCACATGTCTGCAGCGCCGTCTTCTGCGCGGCTGAGGGCTCTATCCCTACGAAGACCACGTTGCATCTCCCCCTCGTCGGATTCACGTGTAAATGCTCCGCAAGGTCCACGGTGGTGTCGGCCTCGAGTACGTACTGCCAATCGTCATCACAGCAGGCATTAAATCGGGTAGCATTCAAGAATTCAAGCATTTCAACCTTCGAACACGAGGACACCCAAGACACAGGAGGCACCCGTAACGAAAGTGGTGGTTTGGAAAGATCGGACGAATATTTCGGTAGACGCATCGCTCGACGTTTGCACCTTCCCCATTGTCGAGGAAAGCACTGGGTGCGCTATCGTATCACCCTTGTGGAAATAAATGGGATACTGGTATATGGTATTCATGGTATACTGTACAATCAACAACGGAAAGATACCCTTGCATTTTTATCAGTGCGTGGACACTGCATGCTTCCTGGTCGGAGCGAGGCCGGTGCCTCACCTGCCCAGCGCCTCACCTGTTCAGCAGACCAGAACCCGTTGTACATAAGTGTGGCCATGTAGCCCTCCGTTGTTGCAGCGTCATTCATTATCTGCGGGTGATTCAGCACAGACGTGCTCGGTTAGTGGCTTGGAATGGTTTGGGAAGTCATTTTCCTCTCGCAAACATGATCAGGTGTGGTTCAGCTTCACCACTTCTACTGCACGTACTTGGTCTCTCGTGGGAATTTGGTAGAGCCGGTACCTCGACGGACAACGCTCTTGAGACGACACGATGATGCCACACCACATCAGTGCCGTTTTGTCTGCCGTGTGCTGCGATAGACGCACATTATCCGCTTTGCGCATGTTTATGTTATGACTGCGGAGACCCATTGCCTGAGAAATCACGCGAATATCGTCGGCGTCTCGTTCGTAGGTTTCTGATAAACTAGGTCCCTCTTCCTCTTATTAATAGGACTTCTGAGTGGAATTTTCGCAGTAAAACGTACCAGGTAGCGACTACGGTGACGGCCACTGCGTATTTGGCGGGTGATGTGATTCAGATTGGTGTCAGAGCTATAGCAGTACATACCAGGTACGTGCAATGCAAGGAGTCGCGCGGCACGGGCGGCGCATGATACTGCCCCGACTCGTAGACCTTCACGAGTCTACTCTAGTGGACGGTTGTCAGCACCGACGTTTTCGCGGTAGTTGTATGCGTCGTTATAGAAGACGAGGTCGCATATATCGCACACAAGTCTCGCGAAAGGGATTCACCGAGGAATTATCCGATATCGCTGAAATACCTTCCATTTGTATTTGGCCCAGTTTTACATGTATACCTGGTACGATCTACAGCAGTGGGCTTTTATGCCTACCAATTGTGACGACCTTGTCCGTTGGGATGTAGCTGCAAAAACAATAGTATACTTCTCTCAAGGTCCGGGTTTGGGTTTCGTCAAGTGACAAAAAAAACTCCGAGAAGAGTCCCGCAGGTGTACCCCTGTCGTACAGAATATGCACACATACCATTCGACGCATACCTACTGCTGTAAACCATGGGATCGACTCATCATGAGCTTTAGCATACATACGCTTTTTTTTTATCGCCGCCAGCGTTTGGTTGACTCTCTTCCTACACTCTAGCGTAGGGTAGTGTAGTCGTAAGAGCTCCTCAACTCAGGAGCCTCAATAAAATCACATGTTACCACTATGATCGTGGCACATGCGGTATCTCGCAAATACCAATACCAAAAGCAGAATTGGCACGATGATGATAATATGGACTGTCTGCCATGGTCTCAAAGGCTTTACGTACATTCATTTGAACAGTGTTCCAGGACACACGCATTCCACCCGCACGACGAAAACACTCACTCCCTCAGGTTCTATCAGCACGCCGTCACACATATTTAATTGGTAGCGGTACAATTACAACACAATGACTGCCTGGTCACGAAGAGTTTGTCTACCAGCTCGCTGACGCTGATAACGTGGATCAGTACAATGTTATCACAACTAATGCCCCATCGCTACAACGTTTTGTTTAGCGACACTGGTATACCCACTCACAATTTTCGTGGGCACGATGATGCACGGCCGCAGGTCAAGCTGGACAGAAGTTGCCCGCACGGAACCGAGCCCTCCCAGCAGCATGCTGCCACAAACCAACACCGTCACCCTCCCTAGTGACGACGCTGTACCGAAAGCGCCCATATTGACGTCGAGCGGGAACCACAAGGTGAAGAAAAGTCGTGTGTAGTCTCAGAGGGAGATGTTTATAGCACACTCAACGTTTGCATCAGAAGAACAGTCCTCTGCGTGAGCTTCCGAATCGGCGGGTGACACAATAAGTGATGTGGGATGGAGAAAGGTTGTTGATGGAGCTACTACAGCAAGCTCGAGTTAAATACGTGCGTGATGTAGTTTGGGGTTCGGATCCGGAGGGACTCTCTGCGATACATTCTGCGCCATGGTTCGGACCACGTCTTTTCAAACTTCGAATGGGGTGTAGATTGGACATACTATCAACACAAAATATTGTTCTCGTTATAGCTCCTCAAAAGCATTCGAGGAGACTCTCTCGAACCCCTTCCCGAACCCTGTTCGAACCACGATTGTGTTTGTTGTCTTCACAGCCAACCGGTATTCCTTCGGAAACATATCAATACACCCAGTGTCCGTCCTGATTATTGATCCTAGAGATATACTACTATAATTTTGAGGTCATCAACTATCAATGTGAGACAGTGAAAACGAAGCAAATAATCGCAAACAATCAAGTTTATTTTTCACGTTTCATGGATGAAGTACGATGAGTACCGATATTTCGTAGGATTCAAGGAGAGACTACATAAATCAATCTGTTGCGTAGCACAGATGTCTATGGGGGGTTCTTGTCGAGAATCATTCAGCCGTGGTCCGCGTTCGAAATGCTCACAAAATACTCTCCTCGATCTCTTCTACCCCTGCTATGTCCTTGTTCGGACCACGACGACTCAATTTCTGAGTGGGTCTGGTCAGTGAAATATATGCACAGTAGTACGCGTAGCAGTGCGTCCAATTTTTCTTTTCGTGCATTTATTTCTTCGTTTTTTTTATATCTCCTTCCTACTACTATAGTTGTGCTTCATCAGATGCGGTGTCACATAGCAGACTCTTTTCCTTCCTCCCCGCTACGGTGCGTGCCTTGTGTGTACCGGTATGCATCACCAGAAGACTGTAATGCAGGTATTTCCTTCCTCGTCGACTCTCTCTCGTCGAACTGCTGTATGTACCAGGTTATTGGGAGGGACACAATGCTGTGTTTCCATATTATTAGGGTTCGGAGATACCCTCTTGTCTTGCCCTTCTCCAGCTCTGTTCGGACCAAAACCTCTATGGTTAAAGTGTTACATAGACAGAGCAGAGGATAGACAGCAGTATCGCTGTGAATATCAGCATCAGTAAGTGTTATATTCGTCCATGCATCATTGCACTGGCCACCTCATGTCGTACGCTAACGTCCTCATGAGGCAGAGTGCGAGAGCTTTGAGATGCCCTTCCGCAAACGACGCCTCCTGTTTGCGGGGCCATGCAGCGGAATGACCAATGAGCGGCTGACCCGTCGGGTGGTGTTTGGGCGATGGCTGGTGGGGAAAACCCGACCAGGCCGACCAAAGAGAAACTCGGTCCATTTTTCAGCAGACGTCCTTTGGGATTTAAAGCCACTGAGGGTCCAAGGAAAGTTCCCTGTTACTGTTCGGAGTGGAGACAGAGTCGTCATGGAGGAGGGTGGCTAAGGATAGTGGAAAGTTGTACGGGGGGATCATTGAGGTAGCACAAGGGCGAAGCGAAGAGGAGGTGGCGGCGCCACACAGTTGACGGCGCTCAAAGAAGCGTCAAGGAGAGGGGGGTGGCAGCCGTACGTACTGATGATGATACGGCTGTCGACCAAATAGAAATGAAATGATAGATCGGGTGGCAAGGTATCGGTTCGACTAGCCCTTGAATTATAGCGTTTTTTTTCTCGTTGAAATGTTCAGTAGGGGGGGGCTCACAGGGGCAGGACTGATACTTGACACCACCATTGACGAGGGTGGGAAGGAGACGGCAGAGAGTGCGGCAAGGTTCCCGAATCGGTTTTCTAGCGGCTCGACGGGAACCCATGTGGCTATCACTGCCTCGAAATACGATTTTATATTTCCTGTCGTACTTCTTTTTTTTGCTGCTTTGTCTCACTCCTACTTTTCTTTCCCCTCCGCGCCGTCCTCATGCCGTTATCTTCCCTTCCTTCGTGCTGCTTTGTCCTTGTAGTCGATACGTGTCCGTCTTGAGTACGTACTTGGTGTGTTCTTTTTTCCTGCGGCATCTCTGGCCTCCTCGCGTTGTTTGTAATATTGTTCATTTCAGAAAATACTTCGGTTGTGTTGTCGCTTTGTTCCTGTTTTCCTGTCTTGCTCGCTGTGTTGTTATGTTCTCGTACCCGGTACGCTGGATTTTTTTCCTGCTTTACGTGAAGTTGCGATTATTTTTCGTTCTGTTTTATTTTTGTCTCACAGGAGTCTGTGAGCATTAAACTAGTATATCTCTGGGATAAGGAATCAGGACGGACACTTCGTGTACGGATGAAGCTAGGTCGAGTGAATGATGTTATATAAACATGTCACACATACTGCATTGCAGTTAGACAGTGTTTCGCACGAACTTCAGCGCTGATTACTCATAAGCTTTTATGGCCCTTCGGTGTCCAGAAACATGATTTCGATGCTGGGTTCATTTCCCGGGTTTCGCGACGCTTTATCTTTTTAGTTTTCGCACCCGACGCTCTTTTATCCTTCGACGATCTCTGGCCGTTTGCGGTTCCTGCGAAGGGGTAATTATATACCTGCACTTTCTGGGTGAGAGCAGGGATTCAAAAGAGATTACATCCGGGCGAGATCAGGTCCGGATGGGGTCAAGAGAGCCAAACAGGGTCCTGTTTTGTTTTCCCGCTTTAATGGAGAACATTCCGAGGACATTGTTTATCTACCATATGGAGAACTCTACTGTGTGATTGGGACTTCAAATACAATAAGTACTGTTGTGCCTTTGTCGGATTCGGGTAGACGTAGAGTATCTTGTATACCTTTTCACTCTATGATGGGGCTACGACGGGCAACTGATAAATATTTTCAAAGAAAGAGCGAAGACCCGACAGCAGCAGTAAAAAATTTGAAGAATTTATACTGTGTTATTAGTACGCACATATCATACAAGTGTTAACATATATTATGCTGATAGTATTCTCGGCCTTTCACCTCTCCTGTCGCTTCCCTCCGTTGCGTCGTTGGATAGTATTTTGTCTCATGTTCTTAATAGACCACTGGTCGGATACGTACTTGTCTCACCCAAAGTTCCTTGCGCCTGCCACAGCCCTGCCTCACACATGCTGTGAAACCTTTCTCATACTCGGGCGACGTTGGGAGCAGGCTAGCACCCGCGTAGCTTTGCCTATGGCCTCTCTTGCCACCCCGGACCCGGCCACAAGAAGCAACAGCGATGTGGTATTTTGCTGCTGTCTCCGTCTTCCAGCCCCCTATTTTTGTTATCTTGTCCACCACCGTCCAGGCCAGGGATCTGGTGAGGGAGCCTCCAACTCGACAGGAAGACATCGTGAAATGGTTCGGCAGGCCCGCCTTCCGCAAAAGAATTTGCAGGGAAGCGGTCATTCGGGCTGCGGAGAGGGACCGAGAACCCCGCGCACCCTCCATCGTAACGGCGGGGAAAGGATTCCCGGCGGTTAATCTCACTCAATCCGCTGCGCGGCCGATATGTACACCGCAACCGCCCGGCACTCGCACGCGCATGTCTCCGCGAAGTCCCGGTCTGCCGACATTGCGACCACCTCGATAGGAGCTCAAAGAGTCTCACCTAACTGGAAATGAGAGATCAAGCCTCTAAACCCCGGGAGCCTCAGAACGTTCGGCCCCAGAGTAGAGGACAAGCCGTATCCCCTATGCATGGAGAAAAACGCCAGCGTATACAGAGCAATATCTCTCGTCAGAGAAATACGCTCCGCTGGCGAACTGGCTACCTGCACCAGCGACCTCATGTCGCTCAGCAGGTCCATGACTGTGTGCTCCAACATTGGAGCCACCTGATTGACCGGGACCCCGACCTACTTTTACTCCTCGGATACAATTAATGTGAGTCACAAACCTACCAATGGACTCGCGCAAGGGCTGCCTGCCCGACGGCAGGTTCCCACTCTTCCCCTTTTCCGTGTTATTTCATGGCCATGTTAGGCTTAGAGGCAAACCCTTTTCGGATTGACTCAGCAGTGTGCTGCCTTGCGCACGAGAATCCCGCCAGACACGCGTCGTCGCCCGCACAGCCGACGCCTGAGCAAGACATTGCATGCATCAACTTGGTGTCGTCTTCCTGAGTGTCAAGGCAGCAGAGAAAGTCGAAGACGCCATCCGGCGTTATTGCCGTCCAACCACGAAATCCGGCCGAAATGACGAAATGACGACGACGAACGCTTCAAACTTATCGGCTCCCTTTTTTTCCTTACTTGCCCGGGGCGCTTTTGCATCGCCGCCAATACGTTGCGTCGTCGTGCCTGCAGCTTCTGGGCATTCACGACAACTGGCGACCGCTGTAGGTACCGCTGGGCCGGCAGAACAAGAACCGGATGCACGCCGCATTTCCAAACGAAAATGAATTGCGCAAGGTTTTTTTCCTGGCATGCGGAACAAACTCCGACAACCAAGTCCTGGGTCGTCGCGAACCTTCCGCGGGCGGCAGCGCCCTGAACGAATCCCCCGCTGGTGTTCTGTGTACAATCAAACAGCAGAATGGACCACGATACCCAATGGGCGTTCGGGAGCGTGTGAGCGCGGCCCCTGGCGATGGTCGCTGACAGAGGGGTGGTCGTTATCAACGTTTCATCAGAGGTATGAGGTCATTTTTCTGTTTTTGTCTAGGCCATTACTCTCCCCAACTGCGGAAGTCCACCTCGTACGCTATCATCCTCCAGCGAGGGTACCGCCAACGTCTGAGGCCACCATCCGCACTGGGCCATTGAAAGCACCCATCCGCACCCGCTGGGGCCACCCCGATAGAGCTCACCGTGGCGAGCTGCACCAACGGGAGCCAATACGCCTTAAAATCTAGCAAAGGGGCAACCCCGTGAGCCTTGCATTCCGCTATGTGTTGGAATATGTCTCCTGCCATGATAAGGCGTGAAAAACAGGATCCAAAGGCCGAGCCTCCAGTATCCGGCACGATCGAAACATCCTGCATAAATACGTCCGTTATTTTGGAACCAGAACAGCCTTACAGGGAGAAGAAGACAGGTGCTTGCGCTGTCAAGGGGGATCGCGAGACCGACGCCGCACATGCCATGAGGTGCACATTGAGTCAGCCCATCTCTACCCATAGCACCTCGAACGCTGCAGGCGCTATGCGAACATTGACTTCTCGTGACGGCCGCGAGATCGCATCCACGACTCCGTTCTCCGCCGTCGGGGCCCACTTGAACGACAACATGAAACAGTATTATACCTGAAGCTCGAACAGCTGGACCAGCAATGCGTGTGCTCGCGGCTTCTAGCTCACCCCAGCTAAACGCGCTTACTTGACAGGTCGTCCACGTCGATGAGCACTTGCGCTCGTCTCAACACGTCCGGTGTCGGGCACAAAATTACCGTAGGAAGTGGTAGAGGTCGCCCATCTCCTTCTGGTTGATGTGCATTTTCAACCAGTCTGGTGAGAAACTCCCTCCGCGAGGAAGGTGCCCGCGACCGTGTTGACCACGCCCCTCCATTCGACGGAGGACGCATATGACGATCCTTTCGTCAAGGCCACCGAGAAATGCCGTTCCCGTTGCCACGGCCCCTCTTGTGAGGTGGTTGCAATGCCCAACTACTGCCTGAACTCGCCAAGCAGGTCTGCCCATGAGTCGTGCGTAAGATCGACGGTGCACCGATCTGACTTCTCGAGTTCCGCGATCACCGCAAACATCGCGTGCGTCCAAAGCGATGCCGGCCGAAAAGCTACCGTCGTGCTTATACACTTGCCCGCGATCCGCTGTAGCGTAAGAAAAGACGGCTGTCCCCCGTCCACGGCTGCTCGCAGCAGCAGCAGCTGTAACTTATTCAGCTTCTCTTGTGGCACTCGGAAAGTGGCGGTGTCCGAGTCACACACTATACCGAGGTATTGCTGCTGCCTAGACGGCCGGAAGTCACATATATTTGCCGGCAGAAACTGGACGTACATAAGCGATACAAGCATAGCTTTGTGAGTCGCCTCTCCCGTCGCCGGCCATTGCGCACGCGCCGCTCGCCCGTGGGAGATCAAGAAATTGCTAAGCCACGAGTCATCGAAGTAAGCTAGAGCCAGAATCCTTCGGAGCGAAGATATGCTGCCTTCGCCTCACTGAGGGTATGGTAGCACCAGGGATTCAACCTGAAGCCAAAAGGCAAAAGTCAGCAACAGAGATCGATGCCGACGTACGAGAAACCAAAGAGTGGCCAGGAGAATGGGTGCAGGAGGACGTGGTGAAAGGCGGAGGAGTCATCCAGCGAGGTGAGGCAGCGCTAGCCCCCCGTGCCACCGTATTCCTCGAAGACGGGATTTTCTTGCACTGCTTGTTTAACGGTCTCGCGTCGTAAACCAGGCGCGGTTTGGTCTCTTCGACCGCCAGCGTCATGCCCAAGCGGGACCTTGGCGGCCCCCCGGAGCCGCGGACATCTACCTACTTCGCGACAGGCCCACGATCAAAGAGGGGCTGCACCTCGGCGTCAATAAAACTGGCGAAGGCAGGCGGAATGCGATTTTTGAACACCGTTCCAGGGAACCGGCCCACACCATACGGGCGGCTGATTGACGGGCCCCTATAATCCTTGAGAAAAACGTCGTGGAGGCCCACCTCTTGGCGCAAGTACGACACCGGCGTGCCCCAAAGCGGGTGGTCCTGCAGGACTATGTCGTGCCAGAACTCCACATGTTGGCGGACAAAGACCGGCACGAACTGTTCCCCGTCGCCCCCCGCATCCCTTACCGGTGCATATCACGGTATACACCGCCGCGGGCCCTGCATGGGATCACGGACGACGTCTGCCGCAGTTGGCAACATCCCGAGAACGGTGGGCAGCGCCCCCGAGCGCTCCCGCTCACGTTCGACGGCACCTCGCGGTGGCACGGGCAGAAAAGGAGGCCGCACGTGGGCGTGGCGCCTATCGAAGAGCTGGGGCCAAACGCCAGCCACCACCTCCAGCACAACGTGGCGAAAAGCGTGTAAATATATATATGTATATGTATATATATAAAGAAAAAAAAACACTACCGTAAACTATAGGAAAATCCCTGACGATAAGGGCGCAGCCACTTGTCGGGTCCCAAAAACAGATGAACGTGCGGACATGGTGTCACAGGCCTCCCACTCAGCATAGTATATATACTTTTACGAGGAACGCGCAAAATGTTTGCGTGTGTTCCTCGGTGGCGTATATCGGTTCAACTCAAAGGCGGATTTGTTTTTGTCTTATACCAGGTACCAGGTAGATATATTGTTATTGCCTTCGGAGAAGTACATTCGAGCGCTGTTGTCAGTTTGCTTGTCTTGTTTTTCGTGACATCTCAGTTGGAGTTGGTGAGGGTGACGAGAGAGATCAGTCGGCAACGTGGTCCCCAACAAGCAGTTCCGCATCAACAGGATTTTTCCCGACGTACTTGGTGGACAGGCACATTTCGTCTACGAGTACTCGTAGGTTTGGGTTGCGTTTGGTAGAGCTAAGAAAACATAACCGTTGTGATAGATGCCACCACTACTACCATGGTATACTGCTACGGCTGCTGTACCGACATCTACAGCAGATTTTCTTCTGCTTTTCCGTCCCCTCAGCAGGAGATGGGCCTGGCAAGGACACCTGCAGCATGCCTTAGGACACGACCTGCACGTTGCTACTGTGGGCAAGCACAGCCTGCCTACAAGTACTCGTAAATACGTAGAACTAAAAAAACAAGGCCGTTCCATGTATTTTGGTTATGTCTGGCCCAGTCATGTGTGCCTACGCACGTTGCCGCGTCTACTGTTGTAGCTTGACCAACTGTGGATGAATTCCAACCGCACCAGCACGAGAAGGTTTAGTTTGTCGGTGTGCGTGCACAGAGCCCGCCGGGACTGGCATTGGTACCGTGTGTGTATTAAGCGCTGTAGGCAAACGTGGCCACAAACATTGTCGAGTTACACACGATAATACAGTGACACAGCAGTGACACACACAAACAGAAAAACAATGAGCGAGGCACCCTACTGTCAGCGAAGACGCACAGCGCACGGCACAGGTCCGCAGGAGCATGCAGCAGGAGCAGCCGCACAGGTCTGCAGCAGCAGCAACAACGCATTCAAAACAACGCCATACAATCAGAACTCTCAACCCTAGAACAACCCACCTCTCGGTGCGTTTTAAACTCGCGGCCATTGCCTGCAAAAAGAGCAGTGTCGACGGCGTTGAGAGGCGTTCGGTACTCGTGACTCAACTGACAGCCTCTTGTCGTAGGAGCTGGAAATGATCGACCACCATGTTTCCCCGACTCGCGCTCCGCACTCGCGCGCTCCATGATAATATTATTTGGTAGCAAGGTTCTTGACATTTTTTTTTGGCCCACATTGTTGCACATCCTGGTCCATCACAAACGCACCGCAGATGGCGCAGCTCTACAGCAGCATTCAGCAGGATAAGCCACACAGCTTTGCAGGAACAGCGCATATGCAGCACCGCCATACACTCCGAACCTTCAACTCAAGTACGACCCGCCTCTCGGTGGCACAAAAACATGAACGGGGGTGAGAGATCCCCAACAAGCGGTCAGAGTGCTAACGATGCTCTGTTGGCCAATGAAAACATGTCAGCTGACGTAAACGGCAGATTGATAAGAGATCTCTGCACCAACAAACAATAGAGATCCCCAACAAGCAGTTCCCCAACAACAGCATTTCCGATGTAGTTTCAACAGCGGGGTTAATATTTGAGTTCGCATTATGCGACGAGGATCGCGAAATGAAGACAACATTGCACAACGAGGAGGCACACAGACATAAACGGGGACAGCAGATCCCCAACGAGCGGTCAGAGAGCTGGCGACCCTACGTGCGCCAATGAAAAGCATGTCGTCGATTGTTTACTAGGAGATATTATGCGAAAAATTGACAAGAGGTCGATGTACCGCGAAATATTAATGATTCCTCAAGGATTGCGCTTGTGTGCTTCTCATGTCAGAACAGCCGTATGGTATCCATACTCATTCCTGCTCTGCCGCCCTGAAGGCGTCTGCTCTTGTGCGCTTGACGTGCTTTCAACAGCGGGGTTATTAGACTACCGAAACACGCTCCTGTGTGTACTTGTGGTGATGTTGCTCGTCGGGCGCTCGTATGCTCTTGTGCACTTGCTGTGATGGGACAGCACTACTGTATATATACTCGTTCCTGCTCCGTCGCCCTCAAGGCCTATGCTCTTGTGCACTTTACACTCTGACATCGTTCGTCATTACATAAGAGATCCCCATCAAGCGTTTAGGCACAGCACCATGATGTCTAACAAGCGATGGCATACGCTCGTGTACTTGCTGTATTGGTGCAGCAGAATGACATTTATACACTGTATGTTATTGTGTACCTGTTGTGTTGGTACAGCAGTGAAGCCCCGAGGGCATATGCTCTTGTGCACTTGACGCCCGGCCATCGTCGCTCGTCGCGCGCTCGCATGCTTTAAGTCGGTACGATTTGATATACTGCTGGTATGGTATGATGGTACGGTATGATTCATACTATATGGAAATGGTGTGATGATACGGTCTGATATGCTATTTGGAAAAATAACGTTCTGGGAAAAAACGGAATGGTATGTTGGCGGTATGGTATTATGATACGGTGTCGTGGATAAACCATACGGCTACACTTGCCTAGTTGTGTAGTACTGTTCAGTGTATAAGGTCTTGAGGGTCGAATACGTCGCATGGGTGTCGTCTGTAATGACCTTCTATATCGGCCATTAGGACGTATTCGGAAATTGAAGCCATGCGGACAGACGGACAGACGGATAGGCAGACAGACAAACAGACAGACAAACAGACAGACAAACAGACAGACAGACAGACAGACAGACAGACAGACAGACAGACAGACAGACAGACAGACAGACAGA
>JBBMHQ010079853.1:0-11777 GCA_037834295.1 Postelsia palmaeformis | reverse complement strand
CTTCCCTCGTCGACTTGCGTCGAATTCTGCCTACCCACGCAACGAAGGCGCTCTCAGCAATTGGTACCTTTTTTTTTCAAATAAAGTCTTACCACGGTAGGATTGGAACTTGGGTACCAATACCAATGGTCTTTGAAGCTGACCACTAGTCTACCGGGGCGATATATATGAAATTGTTTATATACATAGGCAGTAGACATATTGACGGCCTATGCAATATCGTGCGGGAGAGAGAGGAATCGAAACTGACGTTTGAAACTTTTAATATTTCCCCTTGGCCTGCTTGGGGATATGAAGAAAGCGGAGGGAGAAGGGAAGGAGGGCAAACGTGATCAGATAAACACCTTGGGTAAACAGTAAGATGCGTATGAAAGGCTCAGATACACGGCTTTGGGGAGACCCGAGAAAGGGATTCAAGAAAAACATGAAATACACGATAACTGGTACAGCTTATGACGCTGGTTCTGAAGAATCGAAATTAATCGGAGGAAAGAAATATCGAAACGAGCAAACGTTTCCGCCGCCCTTGAAAAGAGTGGACAGACAGTCGTATATTTTGGAAGTGTGAGACGCACGACCGAATTGCAAGGAAGCAGCAGCTGATCCAACCATGAGTTCAAACGGCACAGTAATTCAGCAGCCGGGTGCGGTAAAAGCAGAAAATAGGGTGGAGAACTCGTAGAAAGTCAAACATACAGTATATCTACAGCACAACAACATGAAGACGCCACACGGTGACACAAGGCAACCCCCAGCCTCGGCGACGGCAGAAGACACGCATACAGGGACGCGTGGAAGTCAGCAGATGGAACTCATTAATCTCTGTGAAACTCGTCCTCGTTGCGCACAATACCACGCATGAGGGAACGTTCTTGATGCACTCGCAGACATCGAGAGAAGCGAACGGCTCTAATAGCCGTAGTATACTAAGAAGGAAAAAGCGCCAACTTTAACCGATCCAGGGTCGTTCAAGAAGCCAACTACGTCCTGTCCTGGAGTTGACGTGTGCGCAGAAATATTTCCGAGCCGTTAAAGATGATGCTGCCTCTTTTACAGGAAGTGAGCGCCGATAGTCAGAGTAGGGTCGTTGGTTGGGCGAGTCCACGTTCGCTGGTCGAAGTAGCTATATCCAGGAGGATAAAAACGGGCACCTCTCGAGAAATAATCTATGGTGAGTCACGTAAAGAACGGCGATGACTCCACTCCGATGTCGTACTGACCGGTGGCTTGAAAATATTTCGACCTCGACACGCTTCACGGGAACGGAAACGTTGTGGGCGGTGACGTGAAGGGGGGGGGATGTGGTGGTATGGTTGTTGACAGCGTGTTTTGTTACTCCAGCGGCGAGGTAGCGGGATGTTTGTCGTGCAGCGGGCTACCGACACGCGACAGTGGGCGTCAGCGCCTGGCATGTCGTGAGGAAGGTGCAAAAAAAAAACATCCGCGGCCGAACGGCGGAGGGCTGGCGTCGAGTCGGAGGCCGCGGGGCCGACAGCTTGTTTCTTGACAAAACCTGCCTAGTTGAGCTATAGCTTCGCTATGAGAACCTTAGCGTCTGTGTCAGATCCCACACCCTCGTGAATAGTGGCAGCGGTGTTGCAGATCTTTGCCCAGCTAACGATGGTGTAGGTAAGGTGTTGCTTGCATGCGTCCGAGAGCGCCGAGATACGGCGTTCCACGTGAGAGACTGTGATAGCGTGCGGTTCACGCAACAGCGCATACGCACGCCGTTGCTCGACGGCGGCGAACTCGCAGTATTCCAGTTGGTCGCGGGGGGCATTCATGTGAACCTCATTGGAGGCCAACCTGATGACGGTTCTAACAGAAATGTCGCGAGCAAAATCCACGTGCGCCAAATGGATGTCCGAGTTGTCCTTCTGTTCGTCGCAGACCATCGCTAGCATCTGAGCCATGGTGTGGATGACGCGCCCGACGCCGCCGTTGCTGCTTGGACGAGGAGTGAGAAGGGCCGTTTTTCGAAATTACCCAGATGTTTTGTACACGACTTGTGGCAGCATAGGTTGTGGTCCATTGTCGGGAAAACGAATTCCGCAGCCGAGAAGGCTGACGTAGTCGACGCCCTTTGAGGCAACAGAACCGGACGGTCATTGGAGGAAGATAACGGGCCAACGTACGGTCTGTCTGGAATACTTTCGCGCTTGGCTATATGGACAAGGACCAACCCACCACCGTGTGCAGATGCTCATGCTATTCTACTCATGAAAGCGTTCAAGCATCGAGAGCCTTCACGCTACGCCGAGGTGGCTTGAGGCGTTAGCTTGGCAGGCTTGCCAAATGCACGGACACATAAGCAACGAGATGTAGATGTCGCGTGCTTTTGTCGGCCAAGAGGCAGGCGGCAAGTCCGCCAGGCTTGTCGGGACAACCCAGAAAACGGGGGGGTTACCTTTCTCACGAGCAGGAGAACGCCATTGTTGTCTGTACATGTTCGTTCCTCATTGGATCAAGATCACATATCAGGGAACGGGGGCCGTTAGAGAGGAGCCAGGTGATGGAGGAAGTCGTTGGAGACGATCGATGGACTGTCAGAAAAATATTACCGAATAGCGAAGTCATCGACCGGGTCAGAGCGCTGACCACGCGCCTAATCGAAATGCGTGTTTTGCTCGAATGCTTTGATGGACTCCATCTTCGCCGGCGACGGTATCTCCAGGAGAGCGAATGAAGTGCTGGCACGCCGAGGAGCTTCCGGCGGAAACGTCCCTATCAAGGTCCGAAAAAGTGTGGCCGCATCGGTGGTGGGTGAGAATCGGCACTGTCGGAGTTAGGTCAATGCAAGATTGTGGGAAAAGCTGGAGGATATATGCTATGATGCGGGCGCGGCTTGCGCATCGTAGGGACTGATCGTGAGGCTGTGGGTAGATTGGGATGCGAACGAGTGAAAACGTAGTTCACGACGATCGTAGGCTTGCCATCAGCAGCAACCTACCGACGGCGGGTCAGAAACGAACCTAGCACTCATCAGAGATAGGACGGCAGAGCCGTCTGTGAAAATTTAGGCAGGGAAGGTGATTCCGCGTAAACAATCGATACTCTATCACGATTGGTCCGGGCAGCACGCAGGAATCAATGACACAAATCAGAGGGGTCCTTGCGACCTGAACCCGTGGGGTGCTCGTCGGGTTTGTGACGGACAGGCAGAGCATGTAGGAAGGTTTCTCACTCTGTTTGTCTAGAGCGACCGTGAAAAAGTCGGAGACCGCTACCGAGAAAAAGTGCGGCGCGTCGCCGTTGGTGGGTGATGGGAAAACGTCGGACGGAATGGCGCGTAGGTCAGGGTCCGTGCCTTCGTTTGAAACTGGCAGAGGTGCCATGGGAACTGCGCACGGAAGCGGCGAGATAATCGTTTGTGGCAGGAAAGTCTGAGCTGGGGCGTCACGAAGCGATGTAGGGGGGAGTACGGGCAACGAAGTTTTTAGATGCAGCATCGAGGTAGTCAACTTTCATTCGGAGTCCATGTTGGCGAAAACCGCGGGAATCATGTGGGGAGAGCGGGAGCCCATCCGAGCCTGAGCTTGGGTTGGAGGGTAATAATCCACTGAAAACTACACGCGCGGCGAAGGGTTCATGCCGAAGTATGCCATTACAGTGGATGAGAGGTCTGTGTTTTTCATTGGCGGAATGATACTGTTGGGGCCGTCGCGGTTGCGCTTCGTCGCAGTTGAGGGCAGGCGGGACAGATTGTGGACGTTGCCATCAGGACTGCCTTTGCGATGTTCAAGGTACTTGTACACAGTGAGGAATGTCAGCTGTCGTTGTACCCGTGGATTTGGTTCTACGATTTTGCCGAGGCTCTGAAGCGGATTGCAGCCTCATAACAATAGAAGTTTCGTACATCAAAGGAAGCCGCGAAGGCGCTTGGTTCTCCAAAGGTATTTATCGCTTTCAGTTCGAGTGGCGTCCAGTGGTGCGGCGGATGAACACGATGGGACAAATGGTGAGTTTACTTTGGTGTAGTGTGTGGGTGTCACCGGAATCGTCCACGCTGGTATTATCAAAGACGACGTCCCAGTTGCTGTAGACGAGGGCCGGGGGCGTGGTCTACTAGTCCAGAAGCTTCCGGACCATGGATATAACTGTGAGCTGAATATCGGGCCGTTTGCTCTTTGACATATCGCGAAGGAATTTCCTGTCCTAAAAACGTAGGCCGAAAGGGGAGCCTAGCTGTTTCAAGTATTTTGTCTCAGGCAGTTTCGTCAGTGTTCCCACCCATTGCGTGTTCGGCATTACAGATGGTGTGATCGACAAAATCCGCATCCTTGGCACGAATCGAAGACTTTCAAGGGAACAACTTGAGTTTACGCTGTCGTAGTGGCAATATTTGTTTTTTCATGTTGGCGGCGTGATGGGAGGGATGAACGTCGGTGTCGATGACATCGTTGACGTATGAAGTGCAACCAGTCGATCGGAAAAGCGCGTTGGTGAACAGAAATCTGTGAGGGGGGTCGTGCCCTCGTGCACTGTTATCTGGTGGAGAGAAGAGACGAGATCGAATAGTGAAAATATCCGACCGCTGCCAAGGTTATCGATAGCGTCATTAACGCGCATGATGAGGAGCTGATCAGGAATGCCGAGACTATTCAGTATCTTGTAATTTACCGGGATTCAGATGATATCGGATTCCGTGCGGGTCACTGCAACTGGGCTCGCCCAGAGAGATGCGGAATGTTGAATGAAGCTGGCGGCGAAGAACTTGTCTTAAACCGCGTCCATTTGCTTTGCGTTCGGGGAATGGAAGCAGTAAGACCGAGACATTACAGGAGAGTTGCTCGGGGGGGCAGATATCTCACAGGGAAGCAGAGAGCAGGAGCTGAACACGAAAGGAGACTTCAAGACTGCATTGAAGAACGCAGCGAGAACATTACCCTGCTAGGTAATGGCGGTTGGCGTCCAACTGAGACCGCGCGAGTCAAATGCCATGTCGCGCACGTGCGGTGTCAAACGGTTCTATACTTGCACGAAATCTAGTACGGTTGTCTGTACTTGATCGTTCGAGCAGGGCAAGGGGAAAGAATGGGGGCCGGTCGATCCGCAGAGCCGCCAAGAGATCCCAAATTCTTGGCGTGTCAGGGCTGTCTCGCCACGCAGATGGTGTACGAAGGGATCAAGGCACTGTGGTTGTGATAGAAAGGTTTGCGCCTCTCAACTAGGAGAAAAACTGGACCCGGGACTAGGAAGTCAGAGTCGTGGAGACGCAAACCAGGAGCCCGGGAGTCTGACAGTACAGCTTCCAGGGGAATGCGTACAAGCGGGCTAGAGGAGATGTCAAGAAAGGCACGTAGGCTCAAATCCGTGGCACCAGCTAATAGGATGAGTTTTCCTATGTTTGTCCCACCTCGTGTTTCCGCAGAAATACCTGTGGCAGCCTACAACATATTGACCAGGTAGCAACCGGCGGGGGCAGGGGCACCATAAATAGCGAACCAAATCGACATGGTCCTTGACAAGGAGATTCCGGTGCCACGCCCACACAGTAGGTAGAGGTGTTCATGGTGATTCGAAGATCCAAGCACAAGCGCTGTTTGTTGCGCTCTGTCTACGTGGTGACCGCGTGGAGTCACCGAGAGCCCGATCACTCACTTGAGCAACAGACTACCGTACGGTAGGAGTCATCCCGGAGCCATATTCAGCTGTCTCGTCCGAGACGTACGTCGTGTTTCATAGCTTCGGATGAGGTGATGTACGCCCATACGGCAAATGGTGCAGTTCGTTTATCGCCGTGGAGGAACTGTATGCCTAAGCGTACCGTCACGGATGTCTCATAAGGCGGGGACTTACCGATACCGCCCGACAACGTGGGAGCGGTGTGTCGTTCGCAAACGGCGAAGGCAGTACTCACGCGTTTCATAAAGTTGAGCGCGCGTGTACTGATGAAGGTCTGCAACGAGCCCGTCTCCAAGAGCGCTACACATCCACCCTACAGAGCAGCTAGACCGCTATGGATCTTGGTATTTGTAGTGAAGGGAGAATCGTCTGCGCCAGCAGCAAGGCAAGGCCCTTGCTTGGCGAGCAACGGAGAGTGCTGACCGAAGCGGGTGGTAGACATGACAGCTCGAAAATTGCTCCTGTCGTCTGATGGCTCGTTCGTGGGAAAGTCGAGATCTTCTGACAGGGAGGAGTCTGCTGATGTTCCCCATAGGCACAGTTGCTGTCGCGCCGACGTATCAAGGTCGAGGATGCGGTCTCTACTAGAGGGCAGGGCGCTCCGAGAAGACGGTGGTCGTGGCAGAGCCTTGCACAAAACATTTAGGCCGCGCCAAAGGGACGGCCGCCGTGCAGAAATACCGTCTGCCCTCTATCCGATGTCGCATATGAGGTCGTACGCGTTACCGCCTGCAAGACGTTTGCCGCCTGTGTCCAAGAAGTGAGTTCGCACGACCTGGTTTGGGGCTAACATGACGCAAGAGCCGGCAAGCACGATGATTTTGCTCGCGTTTTCACGCGGCGAGATGGAGGTGGCAGACGTCTCGTCCACATTTCTTGTACAGGCGGGTATCAGACACGCGCACGGTGGTTCGTAGTGTCTGATGGTCACTCACGAGGCGAAACGTTTCTCAGCGAAAACCTGCTCGTCGAAAGAATAGGAGATGCTACCAGCTGTATAACAGGAAGGCGTCCTTCGCAAAAAGCAACATAAAGGCTGGCATAAAAACACGAGGCCGGGCGTGCTGTCCTTTTCAGTAGATCACACTCAGCAGCATCCCTCGCCGCGCGAGGAGAAGTGAGGTGTGTGTCAAGAACATCCCTGGAAACGCAGTCGGGGGTTTCCTTGAGTAGGTCAAACTTGGCGGGATAAATCGACGCGCGACAAGAAGCGAGGTGCGTGTCGAGCACATTCCCGGAAAAGTAGTTCAGGGTCATTCTATCTCTGCCATACTGGCCTCAGCATGCTCACAGTGTTGCCAGGGCTTTGTTACCGAGGCCGAGGTGGGAGGCACATTGGCCTGGACCGGTCGTGTCCGACGAGGTTAGGGAGGGGCAGGGGGCTCCCTACCAAGTCTACTGTGACTGGTGTGTGACACCCGCCATGAGGGTGGGAGGCGTTTGAATTGAGAGCATAGTGAAATGGTGTGATCAGCACGGCTCAGGCGGCACACCGGGTCTGTTGTGTATAATGTCCTGGTCGCAACTCGTCTGATTCTATAGTCTCCAGCGAACAGCCGTGGATCAAAGAAGAACCCCGCACTACGCTCTGACGGCACATCAATCGTCTTTGTTCATAGAGCGCAGTATTATACCAAAGATCTCGACTGGTCTTGCGTGCCGACCTCGAGCGAAAAACCTGTGTTGTTCTTGTGGGATCTGCGTGCCCGTAGCAGCGCCTCGAGGTGACCCTTACTTCCTGAGATTCCCTCCTCGACGAGGTGGATGCCTTCAAAGGCGAAGTCGGGGAAGACGCACGCGGAGCGTCTAAGCAAGTGTCGTTTACGCGCGGACAGGAGTGCAAAAAACTGGTGCTCGCGGAGAAGAGGTTGCGGCAGCAATTATGCGGTCGTCTTTGCGAAAACAAAAAACAGCAGGCACGCCTCGTAACGGTGAGAGAATTTCCGCGGCAGCGGAGAAGCGGCCGTTTTCGCGGGGACCAGGGGAGGTACGCATACCTGGTGCCGGCGCTGAAAAATGTGTAGTTTAAACGGTCTCAATCAGGGGACCATCCTCGCATGGACCAGGGGCGGCAAACGACTGTGGTGCCGGCGGTGAAAAATTTGGAGTCTTCGGTCTGAGCCAGGGGACCGTTTTGACGGAAACCAGGAGCCGTAACCAAATCTAGTACCGACTATTAAGGGCCAACGCTTTCACCAGCAAGGCGACGGTCAGTGCCGGAAGTTGGCGTGCATAGCGTGAGTGCTATCGGTAGGATGAAAAGGTTGATCGCACCAACCTTTTACAGCCACTTGGTGCGGGAGGTCTAAAGCAGACCTGCGCTGAGATTAGAGTCGGCGACAGATTTGCTACGGTATACCCGTCACTTGAGGGCCGGAGAGAGGCGCCGGAGAAACATCGCCCCTGAAAACCCGTCATCGACGTGGGTGTTTGAACACCGCGTTGAGAGCCTCCAGCATTTGATTTTGTTGAGGCGCCACCAGAACAAGACTAGCAAGAGTTGTAGTGCCCGTTGTGGTTTCGTCGGTTGTTGCCGTAACGACGACATTGTTTGTTGTATTGCGACGAAGGCGACGAGCGCGTGTGTTTGCCGCCAAACGTCAATATAACGACGATATGACTGCATGCGGCGCTGCAAAACGGCGGTATGTTTCGCTATGATCACGAAATAGGGCGAGCCCGGGGTGCCGATAGTGTCTCAAGATGATGCAGGGGGCAGCGTATATCTTGAGTGATCCGGGTAATGGAATTTGAGATAGTGGCCTTTATCTCCCTAGAGACTTTGCACCTTGCTTCGGGAGGGCGTCCGTATCGGAAGGCAATTTGTAAAGAATACTTGGGATGTGTACAAAAAACCGGCGTTCCAATCAGCCCAAGTAGCTGGCCGTTTGGCCCCGGACGACAAAAAATGATCAGGGGAACGAGCTGATGCTGCAATATTCATCAGGATTGGGTAGCAAGATTGAACCGATAGGCCTTCAAAAGGCTGCGGTGCGGCCGATCGGCTTTGTGTGCGACCGCTTACATGCGAGAGCGACAAAGACCAACGTGAGTTGCAACGGTGAAACGTTGTTCGCCGTTGATAGCGTGAGTTGACTAGTTCAAAACCCACGGAACGCTCACCACGTGTCGTCGGTAGACACAAAAGGTTTCGACGCTGTCGGTTAATCTCCCGCCGATAAAACTGATATGATAATCCGGTACTGGTTGCCTGCGGTGATACAAACACACTGTAGCACAAACATGAGGACTTGAGGCAGGATCTGGTTACTTTCCATATTGGACGCTATCAAAAAGAAAAAAAAAGACGAATGGTCCGCGAGGCGCGTCTTTATAGCTGACTCAAACGAATGGAGCTTGCAATGGCTGCGACAGTTGACGAGGCGAAGCAGCGATTTGAAGGCGTCCGGGTCGTTGGTTTCTTTCAAAGTACTTTTTTTCATGGAGGGAAACAAAGGCGAAGTAATTAGTGACGTTATTGGTTGAAGGCTTGTAGGGTGTGGTGGTTCTCTGAACGTATTCGCGAAGCGGAAGGGCACCCAAACGGATGAGATGTGACCGAGAAATGTCTTCATCTCGTCCACAACCAACCCCAAAATAACAACCCTCTACAACTGACGTCGAGGAAGGTGACCAGACACTCCTATACTACAAGATAAAAAATCGATATAGATCATGTCTCAGTCCCACACCCCAATACACATTACAGACGCGGTGGATAGATCCTGCGCAAACAGCGACAAAACAAACACGCGCGTTTAGAAGCCATAATGCGCTTTCACTACATCGTTGGGATAGCCGTATTTTCGCGTTAAAGCAAGATCATCGCCGTCCACATGCAAGCCCTGCTCCGGCACTGGCTGCCTTTACTAACTACACTTAGATCGTCCGATGCACTGTACTAGGTACTGGATACAAGCCTGAAACATGCAGGGCAGGAAATATCCGCGACGTTTCCGTCACGCTCCGTCTGGCGTGTTGGAACATCCTGTGAGGACGACGTCGAGAAGGGAAGCACACGCAGGAGGGCAGCGGGGCACGTATAAATGATTATCCTGCGCGGCTCGATCGTGGACGCAAGTTTGGGCTACTCCTTCGGAGAAGCCTATTTGTAGTATTGATATTTCACTACGGTACTGTCTCTTCGAGCTTTCGGAGAAATACAAAATTAGTGACAGGCGTTTTCTTTATCTTATTTCGGGAACAATGAGTACTATTCGACCTTGACGAAGGTCTCAGGTTAGGTTCGGAACGGAGTCAAGGTTGGGCATTTGATCGACAAGTACATACCTGTATCGGGGGCCCAGCATGATTCAATGGCACGGCGGGCTGATATTTTACGTTATCATACGTTTTTCTCTTACTTCCACTTCGACGTGAAATTATATCATGTACCGCTGCACTACTGTTGCCGTTGTAAGGCAATGGATGCAGCGAATCTCTGCGAACAGGAACCATTGTACCTTTTCCGAATCGCGTGACAACTCGCAAGGTATCACAGCCCCTTGGACGCATTTCCCATAATCACTTTTATAAAACGAGGAAAACACCGATCGATTCGTCTTTATTCGGATCATATTGTATCGCGTCTACGCTGTTTTATCGAGAGGCGAGCACAATGAAAATGAAATGACGTCCACGAGGTACGTCCCAGACCGCTATTTTCGTTGTGTGTTGCCCTCGCCTGTGTGTGGGGAAATAGGCTCGATAATCCTAAGGGAGTGACTTCTCTTGAGAGTGCTACTGTACTCGGCACCTGTCGAGACCGTATTTTACCGCCGATTATATTGTGCGTAATCATTAAGATTCTCGAGGCAATACACAGTCGGTGCGTGTTGCAGGTATCGAGGGTGACCTACTGCAACAGCAGTGTGCCGTATAATGCTACATATAACACGTACCTCTAAGACGAATTATCCAATCTTTTTTTTATTCAACACCGGGGAGAGTGCAAATGCGAGCGATGCTTCGATGATGAGTGCTGGGCACTTGCAGATACCAGGTAACGTGCTTGCCATTAAAATCTACTTGCGGCCATCTACAGTATACTACTGGCAATAGTAATATATACGTACTAACCCGGCTAGTAAAATCATTAGAATACGCTTTTATTCTTGCGTTCGCCCCAGAAACACGCGACATTATCGTAAACCAACTGAGAGCATCCCGGGAAGAAAGGAGTCAGCGAAGAGAGACGAAAACGGAAAGAGGTAGGAGAGGGCCAATTTTCCCACAAGATCGCCACATCAGCGCCACACGGTGCATGCGTGATTTTTTACAGGCTTCGAGATATTTTTCGTGTTGATAACCGCGACCACCACCTCTGGCCAGTATACTGCTCCTACCTAGTCTACTGAGAGTGATTTTGACGGCAGTAGTACTATCACCACTGGCTGACTTAGCCAGTGCCCAGCCTGATTGATGATAGTACCTACCGGTACCCGTTTGTCGACATTCCACAGAGTGCATTATTTATCGTATTCTGCTCGCCTTCTTATCGAGAAAATCGGTTCGGCTTCATTCGAGAGTGTCGGTGTTCTTTCGTGTCGTACACGGGGGTATCAATTCGTGGTGCTTGGAATCTTCTGGTGTTGGTACAAGGTGGACTCAATACCCTTGTGTTATACGTGCCAGGTATGGCTGTAGTCTAGTCGTACTCGTGCTGCTGTTCATAATATACTCATCTGGTAGTCTCGAAGCAGTAGTAGTACTGTGCGGCTTATCCTGGTATGTTACACCTACAGTACAGCATTGGTAGAATACATGACTGCATACACCTGGTTTATTTACCAGGTACATACTTCAGGAGTAGTCCAAGAAGCAGTAGCAGCATGCATACAGCAGCACCCCCCTGTCCGAAAAAAATTTAATCATTTGGGCAACAAAATTGATATTTTAGCGGTCTTTATATATATGGACAAAGTACCAGGTATCGTGTACCAGGTACGTACCTGTTGCAACTATACTCGCACTACTTATGAACAACACACAGCAGTCAGCACTCTCCGACAGCGTCACCTGCATTATGTGTGTCGATTTCGGCGCTGCCTGGCGCTCCCCACGAGAGGTAGATGTTTGCTGCTCCGTCTCTCCAGTGTGGCATTGTGCTCGAAGTCACGCTCTATTGCCAGGCTTTGGGTCATCTTCCTGCC
>JBBMHQ010079842.1:0-11779 GCA_037834295.1 Postelsia palmaeformis | reverse complement strand
TTATATGTGGGTCCGCGAAGGTACTCGCCGTTTTGACATGATGTGGTATGACGCACTGTGAATGCGAGGATTCGGGCGAAAATTAGGCCAGTGTGTACGTTTCCAGGTTTGTTTGATAGGTGCTATATCGCGCGCATTTTGGACGGGCCAACGATTTGTACCTTACGAGCAATCAAGTTAGTCCATGAATCGACGAGTTTACCCCAGAGAGCTCTATGGCCGTCTATATGAGGCGGTCCATCGCGCGCGCTTCGCACGGCCATGAAGGGCTACTGACCGGGAACGCGAAGGCTGCATAACAAAAGACAGAAACAAGGAAAATCAGACAGAAAATTGGAGGTATACTCTCAGGTATACTTGAAAAGTATCATATCCATAGTATACAAACGACTCTGTCAGAATGACTAAAAAAAAAGCAGGAACCTCACGCGGAGAAGAGAAGGGCTGAAAAACAAGTTGGGCACGTTGGGCTGATGATGATCACGACCAGTGATGCAGTCCTTTCGACAACGCCAATTGTGATGTGGGGGGAGAAGGCAAGAGTGCCAGTGATGATGATCCCCAGAAGACAAGCAGGTTGATCTAGTGCTTGATCAGTATCAGGACGCGTCCAATGAAGATAAATGTTATCATATCATTTGCGGGGGAGCTTGGAGGGTCAAGCTGAGAGATTGGGAGGGGAGGGGGTGGGGAGGGGAGGGGGTCATGCTCCCTGCCATGACCGGCTCCCATGTACTGGCAAGCATAGGATATGCCACCTCGACTTCCCACTGTGATACCTCGCCTGTAATGACGTGTCCCGACTTCAATGCAGGTTTGTCTACCGTCGGTAGTACGCACTTCGACCCAGGTCCAATCAGATCACAGGTCTTCCACTTTGCATACGGATACGACTATCCGTTAGTGTAGATAATTTATGTATACTGGAAAACACTATCTAATGTAACAATATCGCATCAGCGGAAAGCTTTGGAATTCTCGGGGTAGAGGGCAGTACATTCATCGACCAGCTGGCGGCTAGTGTCGTGAGGGGGAGGAAGGGCGGTCCGATAGGAAGGAAAGGATTGGAGGAGGAACACCTACTCCAAGGCGTCTCGGTGACTGCACAGGTCGCCATTTTGAGGAGGGTATCGTGATTTAGACCCCAGCGCAGAGGTCGTCAGGGATCGAGAAGGAGCAGGGGGCGAGGAGGTGATAGACCCACACCGATGGCGTGGGGATGGAGCTTGGATGCGGCTCAGGATTCGAGTATAGAAAGCAACGAGTACATACTGAGATGTAGGAGGGAGCAGAGACAACACATAGAGTATTGTAGATAAAGCATAAAAGGAAATAGACATGAAGGTGGATATACCTTGTGCATAGGCTTCCATTGTATCCGGGGATTTCTTATTCCAGGAATGTTTTGATTGATCAATGTTGGAGCTCATATGCTGCATATTGTCGGATGGCAAGCCTAATAATAATATCGTACCCAAACATAGATAAATACGGTTGTTCTATGACTCTTAAACCAGACGCACCATCATAACAGTGGCCACTTGGGTACGTTGCGGGGTATTGGGACAAAAGCACTACCTTAGAACGTTGTTGCGACGGGGATAACTTATACCGCAACGCTTGCGCACCGTAACGAATGCACATCGATTGTCAGACGTCCTGTCGTGAACTTCGCACAACGTGTGACATTGTCGTTACGTTTGCGGATATTGCTGGAATGTTTATTCGAGTTTTTTTGTCTCCAACACGCATGACACATTTTGCGATTATAGCTGCTGTGAATACTTGATACATATTTGGGAACTTGTTGTGTTCCGCAAGATAAGAACTCACAATCATCGGAAAGACAGCTAGTAATAACTAGGAAAATCGGGTGTGCGATTGTGTCCAGTAGTAACTATCGCCGTCCACAAGATATTTCTGGGCGAGCTTCCAAAATAGACGATTGACTCGCGTATATCGTGGGATGAGTGCAAAATATCCTCGTGATGACCCCGATGGATAGCTTGTACAATCTATTGAGGTCGGCAGTGGCTATCGATAGACATACCTGGTATCGCACAACATATTGTGGCCCGCACTGGCCATCGATAGACATCTCGCACAATCTATTGTGACCGGCAATGGCCGCCGATGGACCTCCTGCAAAATCTATTGTGGCCAGCAAATGGCTATCGATAGAAATCTCACACAATCTATTGCGTCGACCAATGGCCATCGATCGACATCTTGCAAAATCTATTGAGGCCTGCAGTAGCCATCGATGGACCCGGTTCACCAGCTATTGTGTTCGACAATAGATTGTCTGCGCAAAATAAAAAGTAGGACGAACTTTGCTCATCTATTCCCCCGTTACCGACGACTAATCGAAAACCGTAATCGCATTTGCATTAAAATGACAAAACTACGCATTTTTCAGTAGTATATTCAACTATCAATATAGCCATATTTATGAGATATGAGATTCGACCGCTGCATTCTGCTGTCCGATAATGCTCCGGACGCTTTGGAACAGCCAAGCTCGCCCCGAGAGTGGCCTGGGGCCATGGCCGATACCGGCGGGGTTTTGGGAGATTTGCTGCCGCTGCTGCTGCATGCCTACTCTGCTACCTACTGCTGCAGCTGCTGCTGCTGATGCACGTCACCGACAAAACCGCTACTACGGCATGTACAGTAGTGTGCTACTGCTGCTGCAAGTATAAGTGTGCTGCTGGCTGTGCAGTGCTGCTGCTGTAAGCGCTGCGGCAAGCAAGCACTGCAGTAAGCAAGCGTTGCCGCAAACAAGGGTTGCTGCAAGCCAGCGCTGCTGCACAAGCAAGCTCTGCTGCAAGCAAGCGCTGCTGCAAGCAAGCGCTGCTGCAAACAAGAGAGCTGCCTCAAGCAAGCGCTGCTACAAGCGTTGTTGCAGGCGCTGCTTGCTGCTGCTTGGGGCTGCTGCTGCTGCTGTAAGCGCGCGCAGCCTTGCCGCCACGCTCCCGATCTTCGTCGCTATACCACCCTATTCCGGGAAGAGAGGATAGCGAAGAAGAAAGGCGATCTTGTCGTTGTGGCGGCATTGCTTGCACAGCAAGTGTCAACGAGCTCATGTTTGATCCCACTGTGTTACAGCTCCCTTCTCCTGAGGGCCTGCTATCCACTAGGTCTCACCTCGATAGCCAGCTGTTGTCGTCCGTTGAAAGAGTCCTGATGGAAATATCCTCCTTACCTAGCTCCTGAGTCCACTCTGGCCACGGTGTGTCCAGACGCCACGGAGATGAGTGTTGTTATTGCTCCACGAAGGCGACGTGAGATTAACAGACAGGCAAGTGGTGAGCAGTACTCATGCACGGTGTGTAAAGGGTGTGTGGTTTGACTTGTGTCTTTCGTTCTCTGGTGGGATTGACTATATCCCAGGTAGCGCCTTGAGCACCCGTAATGACCATTGAAGTCGATACGGGGTTTCCATAACCCAGACAATGGCTTCCCCCGCCGGGGGCATGCCATTGTATACCTACATCGATATGACAGCGTGCCATCCTACGGCTTCACCGCTGTCTTACACGATGCACCCTCCGTGCGTCACTGGTCAGGTCAGTCAACGTACATCTCAGAATACCCTGTCGCCCTCCTGGGCAACTCCTGGAGCCCGTAGCGCTGCAACACCCCTCCTGCCCGACGCATGGCTATCGTCGACGTAAAGCGAGTACCCCGGCCACTACCCGGTAACAGCGTGGGCAACTCTTCCTCCACTTCCCTGACGAGCCGGCTGCCGCGTCGTTCCTTTTCCTGTCGACGCTCCGGTAGCTTCGGCCATGTACCGGCATGTTTCGGCCGAACGCGGACACCCGCTATTCCAGCGATGCCGCTCTCCCGCCTGCAGCTCCTCCACTATGCCTGGCGCTTGATGCTAAAGTAGCCGGCCCTGCATTGCGTGGGTTGGCCTGTCGCTCTAGAACCCCGGTGTCTATTTCCCGTCGGCTAAGCTCCTCCCAGTCTCCGTCTGGGTACCGTATCCGCCAGTAGGGTACCTAAAAGTCTTACACCTCCCCTACGGCCACTTTGCGTACTCCGTCGGTGCCTTCGAACGGCCGCCCCACCAGTGTACGGACTGGGAAGTCCCGTAGCGCCCGTGCACGCGACTCGGTATCTCGCTTCCTCTTCGGTGGTGCCGGCTTCGGCCGCGGCCGACAATCTGGGTCCTTGTGTGTCTCCCATAAGGCGTGAAAGACGTCCAGCTGCAACGGCGTGAAGTCCCTGATCTCCTCCTCCTCGAGCCACTCCGACTCCGTTCCGCTCTGATACCGGCCCTTGTAGTGCTTATCCCACGCGCCCCTTGGTTCTCCAACTACAATTCGATCCGTCAAGGTGTATGGCGGTACTAGCACCATCGAGATGTCTCCCAATCCCAGATCCGCCCCCCAGGCCAGGTGCGCGAACTGGTCCTCGAAGTTATGCCTCATGTGCTCGGGCCTCTCATGGAAGGTCTTGATATTGGCTACGTATATCAATCTTCCCTTGACCCGGCGACCCCTCATAGTAGCTTGATAGCTCAGCCCTGGCTTCTCGATGGCAGTGATTCGCCACGGCCCGGCCAGTGCTCATGCGTCAGCTTCGCGTGGATGGCTTCCCTCCCGAGTTTGCTGGCAGCCTCTTCGATCAAGACTCTATCGCCTACCCGCTTCTGCTCTCCGGAAAGACTCCTTTAAATTGCCGCGTTGTGCCGCACCCTTCTGCGGTTATTTTCCTCCTGTCGTCTCTTGAGTGTCCCTCGCAGCTGCAAGGACGTCTGCTGTCTCTCCGCCACGACATTTTCGAGCCCCGAACGGAATGAGTCGCCGTCGAGTGTCGGGGTGAGAGCGTCGAGGTTCGTCCGCGCGTCTCGGCCGAACAGGATCCGAAACGGCGTTTCTCCTGATGGTAGGCTCGGGTCGGGCGTCGTGCGTTGGATCCAACAGGCCGCCTCGACATACTCGTCCCACCGTCCGGGCCAGCCCTTGCACAGCTCCGCCATCACTTCGTGGATCCACTTCCCCATCCTTTCTACGGCCCCTTGGCTGCGGGGGTGATCCACGGGTAGGTCGTCAAACGGGACCATTCGCCATTGACACAGGTGAGCGACTGCCTTGCCCGTGAGCTCCCGCCCCGCATCGCTCCTGATCGACATCGGCACCCCGAATGTGGGCATGAGCTCCAAGATCTTCCGAGCTACTCTCACGGAACCCTTGGACCCTCACGGGTAAGCGAACAGGAACCTGCTGGCTCTACCAATAAGTATCTGTTTCCGGCGCTGGAGACCTTCTTCATGTCCTGCAAGTCCATCTCGAGCACTTCCCACGGCCAGAGCAGCCGAGCGGGCGTCATCGCCACTCGTTGGCTCCAGGATCGTTCCCTACGTCTGCACCCACAGGACAGCACATATTCCCTGATACCCCGAGCCACTGATGACCACCAGTACTTGGCCCTAGTCAATAAAAGGGTACGTGCGACGCCCGGGTGACCGTAGGCGCCGTGCACCAGTGCCAGCACCCTCGGTATCAGCGCTCTCGAAAGGACCGGCTTCGGCTCCCCCCCGGGAGGAGTATACCAGAGTAGGTCGTTGTCGTCGAGCACGTTGTGGCCCGTTCCTTCCGGTGTCCGCCTGTCGCCCTTTCCTCGCAACCTACCCCAGACGGGGCCTAGACGGGCGTCCTCTCTCTGGTCTTGTACCCACCTGGAAGGATTGCTGAGCGTCTTCGCTACGCGATTTATCATGGCGGCGAGCAGTCCCGGCTGCTCCGGGCTAGTCGCTTGCTTCCCCGTCCGTGGCTTCAGCCCAGCCCGCAGTGAAGGTGCTGTCCCTCTGGGTGGGGCCGGCGGGGCCGGCGGCGACTGTCGTAAGCCCGGCGCCTCGGATACTGCCATGACCGCTGCTGTCGCTGGTTTCCGTTGTTCTGTCGCCTGTGTTGCTATTGTCCCGGCTTTCGATCGGGTTACGGCCGGCGTTACCTGTAGGTGAGCCTGGTCACCTCCGAACAAGGCGTACAACCCTTCTACCGGAGCTCCCAGCCCGCCCTTGGCCTCCTCTCTTGACGCCGTGACCTCGGCCAAGTACGTTTCTAGCTCCTGGGTGCCGGCACCCTCGCTTGCCACCTCAGCGTCCCCCTCGGCTTCGCTCGTTGTGAATATCAAACTGGCCACTTCGCCGACGTCCTTCCTCGTGGGTGTGTCTACTTCCTCCATTCCCAGCTCGCTGAGCAGTATTCCGTCGACCACGGGTCCCTGAGGAGCCCTGTACGTGGTCCGGGTGGACGAGTCGTCCGGAAACGCGTCGTCGATGTCCACCCCTGGCACGTCGCTGATCAGCAACCGCGATAGTGCGCCCAGCAGGCGGTGCTGCGCTCCGGGCCTCCACAATAGGATCATGTCGTATTCCATCAGCCTGCGCGCCCACCGGTGAAGCTTCGTCGAGAGGGTCTGGCCCTTGAACAGCCAGAGGAGCGCAGAGCAGTCGGTGATTAGGGAGAACTTCATCCCCCATAAGTATGGTCGGTGCTGTTGTATCGCCCACAACACCACCAGGACCTCTCTTTCCGTAGCTGACCTTTTGGCGTCAGCCTTCGACCATCGGTGGCTGGCGAACCCGATCACTCGCTCTATGCCCCTGACTACCTGGGTGAGTGCGGCTTCCGCGCCTAGTTCGCTAGCGTCGGTGTGTAGCTGGAACGGCGCTACCTAATTCGGCAGCGCCAAGATAGGTGGTGACGTGAGCACCTCTATCAACGCCGCCAGAGCCTTATCCTGATCTTCACCCCACGGCACTAAGAGCTTGCTCGACCTTTTTGACGCGAACCGTTTACCTCTGAGAAGGTTCGAGATAGGCGCCACGATCGAGCTGTATCCTTTCACGAACTTCCTGAGGTAGCTGCCCATCCCCAAGAGTGCCCTCACCTCTTCGACCGTGCTGGCTCTGGAGAGCTTGGCCACCGCTTCGATCTTCGCTTTCAAAGATTGGACTCCCAGCCTGCTGACCACCATCTCGACGAACTCCTGCTGGGGCACGCACCAGATCGACTCAGGCACGTTCACCGAAAGCGCGAACCGCTGAAGCCTTTTTAGCACCTTACCCAGCAGCTCCACGTGCCCGTCTACGGACCTCGTGTGAATTATGATGTCGTCCAACCAGTCATCAACCCCATTCCCCTTCAGCGGGCCCAGGGCCTCTCTTCTGTATACTGCAAAGCCTGACGGGATGGGTTTCGGTTCAAACCCACACCGGTTGAATTCCCACAGCTCTCCATGCGCGTCGCGAAAGGCTGTCTTATGCTCGTCTACCTCGGCTATTTCAAGTTGCGTGAACCCTGACGCCAGGTCGATGGACGTGAAGCATTTTGACCCCCTCATGCCATCAAAGATGCTGCAGATGTTGCCTAGCCCGCCGCTGTGCGATATCGTCGAGCTATTTAGTACTCTAAAGTCCTGGCACACCCTCGCCGTTCCGTCCTTTTTTTTCACTACGACGCAGTTGGCCGCCCATGCCGAGTGTGATCTCCAAATCGCCCCTGCCTTCTTCAGTTTCGTTTTCTCGCTCTGAATCATTGCGGTTTCTTTGTTTCGCCGCGTGGGGTGTGCGATTGCTATCCACTAAGGGCAGCTGCATTTTGGCCCTATTGCAAGACGGAACAACCTTTGGGTTTGCCGGGCATACCGGGCGGTGTTTTTCCAGCAGCCTCGTGAGGGCATCCTTCACGGCGCTGTTTATCTGAGCTATGTTGGCCTGTGTCAAGTCCACTTCGACCGTACTTCCACTTTCCTCCCCTCGTGGAGCGCGTGGTGCTGACTGGGCTAGGCTGTCAACTCCTCCTCTCTTCCCTGTCGTGTCTGGCCCTGCCGAATATGCGGGGTCGCACAGCATTATCATGCGCTCTTTGACGCTCGTGTTGACCGCGTAGATCCGGGCCACCATCCCGCCTCGTTTGAGGGACAGCGACGCTTTATACCGGTTGACCACCTTGCATTTTAGCGGTGTTCCCGGGTACCCCCACTGTGTTCCCCGGGCTACACCCAACTCCACCCCCAGTTCCATGTCGTACGGTTTGTTCGGTTCCACCACTACCAGTTGCCGGTCTTGTGGCTGTACCCCTTTTGCATATTCGTCCACCTGTACGCTGGCGAAGCCCGGTACTACCGCCCCGTGCACTAGCCGAAGCTCCCACTGCAAGGTCCCGTCGCCCTCTCATGCCACTGGACCTTCGGTGGGCTGTGTTGCCGGCTCGACGATCACGTCCGGCTCGGCCTACTCTCCTGACGGCTCGAAGGCGCAGAAGTGCTCCCACGTTGCCCCGGTCGTCACGGCTGCCATACTGACCTCTGTATTGCTCGGTTTGCTCGCCTCTCGCCAACCCACCGCCTCACTGCCTTCCTTCTTTGATGAGGGTGTGCCCGTTGCCGAGAGAAAGGGTACCCACGGCGAGTCTGGCGCTGGTTTGAAGCCCCCGCCCGCGACGAAGCTGATGATGCTTCTGTTTTTTTCTCAAGAACGCTGCCCCTATGATAAGCCCGTATGAAACGCCCTGTACCACCCTCACCAACACCTTGCGTACCCTGTTCTCCGGTCGAAACACCAGCGGAAGCTCGCACGATCCCGCGATCTTCATGGGAGGTGGTCGCACTACTCGCGAGGTAGGTTGCCCTCGATCTTCATGGGAGATGGTCGCACTACTCGCGGGGTTGGCTGCTCTCAGCCAGTCCTCTCTTTCGAACTCACTAATGACTCCCCCCCCCTTCCGCTGTGTTCGACCGATCGCACAAAGGCCTCCGAAGCGTAGCTGCCGCCTCCCGCTCCTGTGTCTACCAACCCTTTGACCGGTATACGGCAGCTCGTCTTCGTCTGGTGCTACACGTACGCGTTGACCCATACCTGTTTGGCCCCCTTGCCCACTGCTGCTACTCGGCTTGAGTCGCTGGTGTCAAACTGCCAACCCGGGCCCCTTCTTTATGTTGGCCGAGTTAGTTGCTCTGGCGTTTCTCTACCCTGCCCTGCTCTGTGCCTCACAACTGGGACCGTGGTCGCTCTCCTTCTTCCTACCTCCCGCTGGCTGCGCTCGCCTAGATTGCTGCTCCCCGGGGCATCGCTCCTTTTAGGAGTTGCTCACCCCCGAAACGACCTCCTGGTTTGTGGTAGTGTAAGCGCTCAGCATTTCCAGCGCTGTGAGCATACGGGTCTTCACCTCCGTAGTGGGCCCCCGGCCTTCGGCATACCTGCGAGGATAGTGGCCGTAGGGTACCACGTTATCGTTATGCGAGAAGCGACATCTTCTTTGCGAGGAATTCTTGTTCTTGTGGGGGCAGGGAGGCCCGCGGGCGTGGAAGAAATAAACCCTTTTGCGACGAAGGACGTTGATGCTCACGCTGTCCTCCACGTCTCGGCTCGGCAGCTCCTCTTCCTCGCCAGAGGTGTCATTTCCCTCTCGATCCCTTTTTTTCCAGCGATCGTTCCTGCCCCCCTTGCGGTTTACGAACGGGGTCCCATGCGCCCCTGGGGTGGATGCGCGTACATTGGAGAAAGCCGCGAGGGTCTGGTGTCTATCGGCCGTGTGATCTTCCTCCTCCTTTTCTCTGACGCCCGTCCCGTCGTCCACAGCTTCTATCGCTGCGCATGCACTGTCTCTTATGGCCTCCAGGTTTTTTCTCCACCCCCTGGTCGGTTCTTTGTTGGGGAGCCTTCCTTCTCCCCGCCGTCCCTCTCTCTTGGGCAGCCCACTCAGCGTGCTCCGTGTCATGGGCAGCCGGTGACTCTGCGAGAGCGCTGCCATCCCGTCCCTCTTCCTTCCCCGGGGCGCTGAGGCCACCGGGTATCTCTTGCACCTAGCGAGGAGTGCTTTGACTAAGCGGTCGAATTTTCCATGGGCTACTCGCCCTCGAGCCACCATGTACTCCAACAACAACTTACCGGCGTGCACGTGCATCGGCGTAAGCTACTGCTCGATTTCGGTACCGATCTAGACAAGTAGGGCCTCCAACCCATTTTTGTCAGAATCTCCGGTGAAAAAGAGGATTACTGCTCGCTCGCACAATTCCGAGGCGTGCCTGCCCGCCACGTAGGTCCAACAGCACTGCTCCTCCGATGCATGCGGCTTCGTTTCGTCCGCGGTTACTGCGCGCATGTACAGCACCAGCCGCCGGGCGGCCGCCATCCATGACTCCCCTTGTTTGAGGGTCATCTCTTCTAGCGCCACCTCGGCTCTCTTCTGAGCTTGTCCAGAGAGGGCTACTTCTGCCACGAGTGTCCTGCATCACTCCGTCACTGTTAGGCTCAGGAACGAAGGGTATTCTAGAGCCGATTTCAGCCAAATGCATGTCCGAAGGTCGATACAAGAGAAATGAAATGTATTTTTTCAACCAATCACAACGCATCACAAATGCACCAGCCATCAACAACTTTCATTATGTAGCGGCCAAATGTCAACAGCCCCAGCGCGAAAACACCGATTTTTTCACTGGGGGGCATACCACCTGCGGCGAGAGATGTAATATTAATGGTGAAAACAAGACATAAGTGTAGCCTGGCGGCGTACCACGTGCGAGAGAAGTGATTGAAACTACTATTCATTTATTTGGAATGAGAGGTAAAGGCGCGAAAGAGAAAAGAGGATGATGCCGAAGCTGCGCAGCGAATACTGACGCTGCCGGTCCCGCTATCTGCGCGTTTCGAACCGGACGTCTCTTGCTTGTCCGTTCTGTTGCCGTTCTGACATAAACGCGCCGCCTTTCTCCAGTACGCGCGCCTCCTGCCTTTCGTGCGCCTGGCACCTTCCCCGCCCCCCTCACCCTCACTCTCGCTTTCAACCCAGGGTCGCAAATTATCCAGAATCCTTGTCTCGGTTATTTGGTTTGCCTCTTGCTGCTGCAGCGGCGTTGCCGTGGCAGGGGGTGGCGGGGGCATGGTGCTTGAGCGGCAGCCTTCTGCGACTGCGTTGGACAGGGCTTCTATCCTCTACCGTCGCTCTCTGTTCTGTATTCGTCGAGGACAGGATGGGTCGCGGCGGCAAGTACAAAGACAGACAGACAGACAGACAGCAGCAGCAGCAGCGGCAACAACAGCAGCAGGAAAGCGGGAAAAAACATCAGTACTAATATTAGGGATAAATCTCGTACAAATAGTTCCTAAATTCGGACAAAAAAATGTGATATTTATTATCAATACAATCAAAATATTTTTAAATGTGAACTATATTATCAGTGCGATACTTTCTCCTATTTATGCAGGTGAAATAAAATACGTACGTCTCTATCGCACTCAATAATACTAGGAATACAAAAATCGACCGATTCTGATGCCAAGCCGAGAAACACGCGGGAAAAAAAACGTTGCTATCGCTCCTTCTTATCTGCTCCAGCAGAGTTTGCTTGGTAACCCGCTGCCTACCGACCCATGCTTTTGTGGCTGCACCCTCCCTCTCCATCTGCCTGAACTTCACTCTCTCGGAGCCAAGCCGCTCTTGGATCTACCTTCCGGCCCGGCCTCCCTGCTCGAGATGAAAGTGATTCTTGATCAGCTCCATATTCATTTGCCAAAACCAGGTTGTCCCCTTCTTTTCTCATCCCATCTGTGACAAACGACAATCTCCCGATTTCCGCCTGCAGATTCACAGCTCGCGCTCGCCCCTCCTCTGCACGGCTGGGTCCTTTCTCCTCACGCCTTCTCCCCTCTTCCTTTCGCCTTCGCTCCTCCTCGACTCCCAGCATAGCTTGGACTGAGCGCATTTCCGCCTGCACGCGCAGCCTGCTGTGCTTCTCCGCCACCTCGGCCAGGTTTTCGGCT
>JBBMHQ010079831.1:0-11781 GCA_037834295.1 Postelsia palmaeformis | reverse complement strand
GCGCATTGTTTTCCTTTTTTCACGGTATGCCTTAGCACGCCGTGGCACCACCTGCGGCAAAACCTTTCACGGCTTCTTCCACGGCATAACACCGAACTCTCCACGAACTTCCACATCGTACCATGGAACCCTAATCTTATCCCCGATTCAACCCCTAACACTACCTTGAAAACTTAACCCCAACCTAGGTGCGGTGAACATTGGGGTGCCGCGGGAGTTGCCAGGGCATTCCGTGGGGTTGCCATCGAGTGCCGTGGTGGTTTTGCGGGGGTTGACATGGTACCGCCCGTGGCATGCCACGGCACCCCCCACGGCGTGCCATGAAATCTTGTGACACATACTGCGATGCCGTGGAGATGCCATGGTATGCCATGGATGTTACCATGGCCATGCCACGCAAAATGTGGATAGTATTCAACCCTGATCCTTCTGCCGTGCGGGCTATTCAGAAGCATTCCCCGGTAAGTATAGGTTTTTATCCCGCCACATCGAAGCTTTGTATCGACACCGGCATCAACAGCCGAATACCCACATGGCGAAGTAGTACCTCTACTATTAGCATCTTCCCAGCGTCTCTTTGCCTTCTAGTTGCTGCAGGCGTCTGGTCTTTTTACTGTACCAGCGGCTTGTTTCAGGCTCACAGGCAGAGGTTAGCGGCAACATGCGGTAGACTAATCGCGCCGCGCACACTGCTTTCGACGCGCATAATGTGCTGCTGATTACCCAAACGTTACGAGAGTATTGTGGGAGCACCCAATGAAGATGTGAAACGGAAATCCAGTGGACCCGGCTGAGGTCTTAGGTCATTGTTATGGAGCAACACAAGCAGGATTCTCTGGCAGTTGGGAGGTGTAGCAGACCGGGGGCATAGGCTATCGCTAAACGAAGCCTTTGCACAGAGGAGAACACATAATCGAGGCATAATGACCAACCTTAATGCCAGAGCAGGACTGGAGTCCGACCGAGTCGAGAGGTGCGCTCCTACGTCTTTAGGAGAGTAGAGCGAGATCGTGGTACTTCAGTGTGAGAGGCTCCAACTGGAGATAGCTAGATGGTAAGAGATTGCTTGTCCCTCGACCGATGCGATGGCCAAGGAGGTATGTGAGATGGAAGGGTGATGGTACCTTTCCGTCTGGAGCGGAACTACAATATGACAATGCTTCTATATCGTCATAACTCCTGCAACGGTCAACCGAATCGTAACATGCCCCCTAGCATAATGTCAATGACGGAATGCGCATTTATGCTATCGCAATCCTGTGACGATAACCAAGTTTCAAGAGCCGTAAAGCCCTTTCACACAAATAACGACCCCAGGGATGAACAACCAAATCAAAATTGCAAAGGCCATCAGTGGGAGATCCCTGAGAGAAATTCACAACCTTGCTTTTTCACTGCGCGTTTGGTTGCCCGACCACTATTCAATGGCTAATGTCCCCCCACGCTTATTCAGCGATGAAGAAAACGCAGTTTCCCCCTACGCCTAAGCATAAATCACTCCTATTGCGTCCTTGACAATCCCATGGAAATCGAACCCAACAAAGAAGGCGACTCCGCCTCTTCAGGTAAAACCATATGCTGACCTACGAGTCAGGGCGGAAGCAAGCGCAAAAATAAAACCAACAACCACTAGAGCTGAACGGAAAATAGCTCACTCGGCACTTCGGTTGAAACACACGACTCGCAAAACGAAAACTCCTAGAACTCAATTGAAAGGAACAAACTCCGTCTCTTTGGTTGAGACCCAACACGCGAAAAAAGCACTTCTGTACAACCAGGCGGACTAACATAGGGGAGCAAGCTTACGCTACGACCCGAGCGTCTAACGCACTGTCAACTACATTGGGTACTCGACTGAACATCCACTCGAGCTTTTGATCCAAAACCCAGAACCAAAATATAGTAGGGGCTCTCGGGAACACAGAAGAAGAGAAATGCGAAACTTCTTGACAATAGGGGCCATCAGATGCACAGAAAAACGAAGAAATTCAAAGTGGCGAAAGAAGACAGGCAAACACTGAAAATAGAAGGAATTTCAACAGGAGAAACAAGATCAGTCAGTGCAGACACACTACTTCGATCAAATACGGAAACCTAGGTCACGCACACCATACTCCTTCCTTAAACAGAGATACCCACAAACAACTTTTACCCCGCTGTCGCAAAGAAGAATATCCGGTACCGCACACAACACAGAGCGAAGCTTCGCACCCCGGAATCCCACGCCCTACGCTGTTCATCCCACTAATGCCAGCCAAACGCACCAGCATATAGACATGAAACACAACGACAACCCTGACCCGAGGGCGACTTGAAGAAAAACGCAAAACAGAGGACGTAGGTCTTCGTCTTCTGGTCTAACGCTCTTCAAAGGCTGAGCTTTGCAACTGTTCCATCGCGGGGTGGATCAGTCCCTCCCTGTTATTGCGACGGCGCGCGGACAAGGCTCCGACGCGAGGAAGAAGCGCACAGGCAAGGTCACGGAGAGAGCAAGCGGCACACGAGCAAGGGTGAGGCGCAAGGGAACAGCGCACGAGCCAGCGTGGAGTGAGGGATTGGCGCACGGGCGACAGTGAGGTGCCAGGGACAAACACGCGGGCAAGGGTGCGGAGTGAATGAGTGGCGTACGAGCAAGGGTGCGGGACGGACAGACGGAAGAGGTGGAGAATAGAGAACTTCTTCCCGTCGACGAATTGATAACGAAGGACGAGGAAAAAGCGCACGGAAGAGGTCTCGGAGAGAGGAAGCGGCACCCAGGCGAAGGTGTGGCGCGAGAGAACAGCGCACGGGCCAGGGTGCGGAGTGAGGGAGTAACGCACGAGCAAGAGTGAGGTACCAGGGAACAGCGCACGGGCAAGAGTGTGGAGTGAGGGAGTGGCGTACGAGGAAGGGTGCGGAACGGAGAGACGGAAAGGGTGGAAAACAAGGAAAATCCCCCCCGTCAACGAATCGAAATAAAAGAACAAACAGAAGAAGTGGGGAACAGGGAAACAATGACAGAAATACAAGTCAGCTATATAGATCTTCAGATAAACTAAATATAAGATGCACCCGTACGCGGATAGGAACGTAACAACTAGGGATCAGCGCACAGGCAAGGGTGCAAAGATAAGGAGTGGCGTGCAATCAAGGGTGCGGGACGGACAGTAGCATAGCATCAGACACACAGCTGTACAGGAGTACAGTGACGCACACAGGAAATGCGCAGACTCGAAGGGCGTGTGACCTTCGAGCGCAGACCCATTCAGCAATACAAAAGTGGTGAGAGAACACGGTACAGTAATACGGTAATGTAATCAGGACAGGCGCAGACTCAATAGACTTGGATATCTTTCGAGTGCGAACCCATCTAATACGATATCAGTGAAGAAATTATACAAGGATCAGCGAGAAATCCACGCTCGAACGTACTACAGCAGTGAGTCGCGTAAAATCACGGCACGGTAGTCAGTCGGGCTGTAGCGAAAAGTGTAGTAGAGCAGCAAGGTCGCAGTACAGCAGCGGTACCATGAACATTGCTGCGGCCTGGGTACCTGATATAAAAAGTACAGTGTACACTCGTACGAAAAATGCCTAATCTGTACATGATCTGACTAACCGCTATTGCATTACCATGACAAGTAAAAAAGGAAAACGTGGTTTGCAAGGATGCGTATCGACCTCTACTTGAAAGAACAATAATTCAGAAAGGGGGATAAAAAAGGATGAGCCTTTACTGTGGCGTTAGTCGTGATGCATTGATGCGTTTTCAATACACATATGACAGCAGAAACGAAACGTGGCGAAGCGGCGACGGCGGCACACACGCAACGTCGTACGGGCAGCACACAAGCACGTGACATGCAAGCGACGGCAGTAACGACGCACGTGACAGCTGGCTTGTGAAACACGATCCTGAGAGTCTCATAAGCGAAACGCACTTGGACACTCACTCGCTCGCTCGCTCAAACCTCGCATCATCGTCAGGCTTACGCTCTTTTTTCATTAATTCTTTTTTTTTGGCCGCTGTCTGGAAAAGGGGGGGGGGGGGACTGCAGGTGCGCTGCAAGCTTTGAGACTCCCACCTGATATATATTCGACACACGTCAAGCCACGCACGTATACTGGGAGTAACGGAGGGAGAATACAGTATGTGGACACGCGCCAGGGAGCGATTCGCTCTCCTGGTTGTGCCGTGCATCATAAAGAATACCAGGTACTCAGGTATTCCCCGCCAAAAAAGAATAAAAAGAGTTTCAACGTAGTTGGAAGAGGCCAGCGGTGGGTCAGAGTTGCTTGCAGGATAAGTGCTGCGAGAACGGGTATCCCAGAGCAATAGAGAAAAGGAAAGAGAAAGGTGCAGCACACAAACAAATTCACCACGGGGCACACGCTGCTGCCAATTTTCTTTCAGCAAGATGAAATGAAAAACAATCGAAAGGAACATGGCGGATAAACGAGCGTCCTCGCCGCCCGTTCCGGTACGGGGAACCAACACCCGCGCAAGAAGCGCGAAGAATGTACGGGGACTGAACACCATGGAGCTTAAATCCAGTGGACCCGGCTGAGGTCTCAGGTCATTGTTATGAAGCAACACAAGCAGGGTTCTTTAGCAGTTGGGAAGTGTGGCAGATCGAGGTCATAGGCTACCACTAAACGAGGTACTTGCATAGAAGAGAATACATAATCAAGGCATATTGACCAACATCAGTGCCAGAGCAGGACTGCAGTCCGACCGAGTCGAGAGGTGCGCTCCTACGTCTCCAGGAGAGTAGAGCGAGATTGTGGTACCTCAGTGAAGAGGCTTCAAGTGGAGATGGCTAGATAGTAAGATATTGCTCGTCCCTTGACCGATGCGATGGTCGAAGAAGTAAGTGAAAAGGACGGGTGATGGAACCCTTCGGTCTGGAGCGGGGCCACAATATGAAAACGCCTCTATGTCATCATAACTCCTGCAACGGTCAACCCAACCGTAACATATGCTTTAGTACTATCAATAGGCGAAAAATTATATTCTGGACGTAAACATAAGGACCATTTAAACCTTGAAGTATAAACCAAGCGCTCCTCATATTTGCGACAAAACCTGAGGGACGATCAGGTAAGATCGTGATAGTGCGGCCCGGTATTTAGTTGTTGAACTATATAGTACCAACAAAGCCGATTAACTGCTAACAGAACACAGAGAGAGTGCAGAAGTTGTCCTATGTTGAGGGCGGATATATTTACCTGGTACTGATGTACCACGGGAAAATATTATTGAAGCACGAATAAAAAAAAGAAGACGAACAACAGCAAGCAGTATATACGTGCGAGTGGTCTCGCCCCAAACTACGAGTGAGTTGCAGGAGATCAGAAACAGTTTGCATTATATACAAATACAAATACATATATATATACATGTATATGACGACGAACTTGACAGCCAACACAACCAAACGCAATCTCGGAACAAATCAACAGAAATAGTGGAAGTCCTGAGGTAGTATGTAAAAAAAATGGTGTGGACCTTCACCGAACCCAAATGCCGAGTGATAGGTGTGGGGAGAGAGAGAGATAATGTTCCTTTTTTCAAATTGAAATTTAATGATAATGATACGTAATTTTCGAAAGTACGGGGAATCGGGCTTGATGTCCCCGGTGACAGGGAAAACCGCGCGGAGGCCCGAAAAAACAAGGCTCGAAAGAGGCAAGTTGGAGTAGTCGGTTCATCCGCCGTCCTCACTGTGTCACCACCTAGTTTGACAGCTTGCACAGTAGTGGTCGTGTCGACCCCCTAAGACGTCTCTAGAGTTGTGCTTGGTGCATTCTAAGACGAGTCTCAGACGTGCCAAGACAAACCCAAGACGGGCCAATAAGACGAACCTTTCTCTGAGGAACGAATTCATACCGTACAACACGTATTTCAAGACTCGTCAGAACATTTGGCCTATTTCGTTGTGAGTTTCGAATAACTGTGCGGGTCTCGATCGAGAATATCGTGCCTCATTTTGCTGGCAGGTTCTGAAACTTCGTCTACGCGGGCCGATCTACGCCGCTTAAATATGATTGCATATTCGTACATACCAGGTATTTCGTATCCTTGGCGTGTTGATCGATGTGTCTGGAAGAACAAGCAGCGTCTTCTATCGCGGAGAACATAGACTGGCTTCTTGTGTTCTCGAGCATGGAATCACCAGCTCTGAACTTTCGTGTTGTGCTCTTTAGGGTCAGTGTACCAGTGCAGAACACGCTTGTGTCCCCAGCATCAATTTTGTTTATGCCGGCTACTTCCGACATCTGCCACGACAGGCGCCGTGAACTCGCCATGACGTTTGACACTTATGGCGGAAGGTAGAGATGACGTTCAGTCAGCTCTAAAGACAAAGGCTGTATGTCGAAATCGGTGGCATTTCGTGGAGTGCGGTAATGAACCGATACAAAAATACCACACGCACTCGGGGAAACTCGATTAGGCTGCAGAAGGTTGCGCTGAATAATTCTGATGGGAATCTTCCCGTACACGCACCCGGGCACTCGGGCGTTCGATACAAATTTTATTCCAACAACGAGGATCTCGTCGTGCTATGTAGCCCATCCCGATTTTTTTAACGTACTACCAGGGTATTGCATTAAACAATTGTTACCACATTTCACCCTGCTCATATTGAAAATATTACCACCGCAGCAGTGGGCCCCCAATGTTTGGCACCCTGTACCCATTATTAGTACCGCCAAAAAATCAGCCCTCTGCATTCCCCGCCGGATGCCCATCGGGTACTGCCCTGTTCCCGTTCGGTACTATGTTGTGTAAGTAAAACATATATATTCACGAGGTGCAGGTAGGTGCAACAACTATTAATAACCAGTATGCAGTATTAGTAATGAGATACATGTGCGCGGTATACTTGGTAAAAGTACAATACAAGTCGTCGGGGTTACTGTAGCCTATAAGTGCCAGGTGGGCCTCAATTTTTTTGCGCACGACAAAATGGGAGTTGGGTGTCGAGTTCGATAAGCACACTCAGGGCGCACTTCGGGATCATAATACCTACGCAAGCAGGGGTGGTTGTGGAAGTAGTATGTGGGATAACAGGCGCTTTTGGAAGAGTGGGAATGTAACAACCATATCAAATAGTACCGCAGTATGTGATACAGAAGTGTTGATACAGAATACAGTTACATATTTGTGCTCGCACGGGTGCGTATCCATGCATATTGTTCGTCGAAACTGCACAAACCGTGCCAGTATGCCAGACCTGTTGGAGTACAAGAGTAATTTCTTCCGTCTATCTTCGGGTTCATACGTTCCCAGATACTCGTTCATGAAATATGTAGACTGCGTGCCCAAACATTGCCCCAACAAACCTGATCAACTCCACCCGCGATAGAAGCACCAGTTGCAATGATGGTAGTTGACGGATGATGACTTGTACGCTGCAAACAAGTACACGGCAATCACAGCCCTGCGATTAACAGTGGATTTTTGTCAAAAATGATTTACCATCCTCGCCGTATATGTTCGTGCTTCCTCGCACCTACCCTCGTATTCGTAACTCAGGTCTGGGTTAACCACTCTAGCTATGGCCGCAGTCCCTTTTAGGAGGCAGACTACAGTCGGAGTACCTGGTATCATTTTTGTGTTCTGTCTCCACATATGGGACTGCGGTGCTTAAAGGATTAACGTGGAATAGGTTCTTCTCGCCCCTTTCGCACTCCAGCACTTGTCACGTATTTCATTGCGTAGAGGGCGCGGCCGTTTCGCCTCTCGTCGAGACTCAACAAAAACACCCGTCACACTAGCCTCTGCGAAGCATACTGTAGACACATTCTTACGTTAATGCGGGCATGTAGACTAAAGGAGCGTGTATAAGTGTAAATCATGTAGGGGCATAATGACGGCATAACAATATTTGTTTGGGTGCTGCTGCTGCTGTACTACTCTGTAGATTCTATTTCATAGATCAGAAGCACAAACAGGGAAACAACGGAGGCACACGTACGTAAGGGGTGCCATGATCGGTGGCAAAACAGGACTTAGCGTAGGCCTACTGTTAATGGGAAGCGCTCAAGGCCCGGGCGCACTCCCAAAACTTGAGTCCATCCCTTCCCACCCGCTGACCCTCACATGCAGTCATGAGGAGCTGAAAAGGGGTAAGACGCGTTGCGATACTTCTTTCGCGAAGCGCGATAAACATTACCAGGCACCTGCTCTGAAATATTATCAAAATTCCGAAGTGTGACCTTATCACTAAAAATTGCTGTGGCCCACGCCAAGCTATTTGCCGGGTATACATACCGTGTGCAGCTAGATACTAGCATGCATACAGTACCAGTAAATAACATCATTGGGCAATGTGCAATCGCATCAGGTTGAAGCGGTATAAATTGTATTTCGTGCAGTCCCGAACGTGCCTGCGCTCTGTCTATTACTGACCACCACTCAAGTGTATAATGCTCATCATAGCGATCTGGCCGTCGACTTCGAACGAATCCCGTGCATCCGATATCGAGGCGTCAATAGTCATAGTCTAGACGTTAGGTACTATATATACAAGGTATACTTGAAAGTGTGTGAGCCTGTGACCAAGTTCTGCGTCCTGGGACGGCGACTGGTATATATAATAAACACTGACCACATCGATATTGCAGGCACCCCGTACCTACTCTTGATCAATCAAGAGTTTCAAGCTTTTTCCGTAGGCAGCGACCATCCCGCGTCCACGAATAGACTCGGTACATTGTAAATAGACGGTAACAGGCAAACTACAGACGCGCGAGTGATAAAAAAGGAAGATGCGCCTGAAACGGGAAGTATATTCAAGGCAAATATCCTGTAGGTGGGAGTAGTACCCTACTTTTGATATAGTCTCCCTCCTATGCCTTGTGTTCGATGGCTCCTCCCAACGGGGACCCGTACCCTTATCGAAAATTTGGCTCGGTCGACGACTCCGAGAAACTGAACTCGCATGACAGCATGTTCTCTAGATCACCAAGGTTTAGAACAACTACTGATGGTTACTCTGCTACCGTGGGGGGGCTGCAGTGTCCGCGAGGAGAAATTATTACTTTCGGGACCTTGCGGAGGGAACACGAATTTCGCGGAGGCTTGCCGTCACGATTGTGTGCGTCCTGGCCTTCCTGGCAGGAAGCGGCTTGTCATTGACTCGTCGTTCTACCAGTTTGAGCACGACTGTAGCAGACGGTGGGTTTTTCGAATTTGTAGCTCACACTGGCGTTCCTGTTGCAAAGCGTCGACCTACAGAGCCTTGATCCGTCGTTGTTGGTGGTGATGTTGATGATCCTGATAGTGTCCTAGCCCTGGCATCCATGGCACTCAATTTCTACCACGTTCGAGATTTGGAGCCCGGTGAGGAGTACCCTTGGCTGAAAGACGTCAAGCTCATCGAGCCGCACCGCGACACGACCCTGGTCGTTGTTGGCGCAAGAGACGGGTTCGGCTATCGCTGGGAGGTACGCGCGGGCAGCAGCAGTGTCTCTGGCGGAGTTTGAGAGGGGCAGGTGGAGGCAACAGGTGCGGTGACGATCGTAGTCTTCACCCAGCTGGACGATAATGTGATCGTACTGGGAGAGGTCAACAAGGAACGCAAGGTGACGAACCGACTGGAGAAGACAGTCATGATGAAATACGTGCGCGTGAGACGAGGGCCAGGGCTTTCAGAGAGACCCAGAACGCCCGACGACACTTCGTCGTGGTTATCGTCCTTGAGAGTCTCGTGATCGCCTACGACGCAAGAGTCGAGGTTTTCGCTGTCTCCCGATTGCGATGTAGTATCCTGCATCCTTGACATGAAGCTTCTAGCCCAGTATGCATCTCCTTGCACCTTCTTCGCTTTAGGCTGCCTGCCTTTGAACTTTTGAGAACCCTGGCTTGAAAGCTCAGCTCCCTCCCTTCCGGGTTGAGAAGAGTAACCACCGGCCGACAGGGAAGCCGATAGGCCACCCTCGACCTTTGAACGCTTCGACGCTGGCGACTGGCCGTCGGACGTGATCAACGCAGCTATAACTGGATGGGAGAGGGCTTGGAGGAGTGACCGGGACATGTGTGCCCTCAAGTTCTCTGTGCGCCGCGTAACCTCGTGCTGCTGCCAGCTGCTGCGTGATCGCATCATTCTATGTACAAGTTGTCTTTAAAAACTAGTCGATTTTGGAGGTACGACAAATTGACCGCAAAAAATCAGGAGATAATTGCGGATAGACCGGGCGAATCAAGCACGCCGCCTCTTTACAAAACCGGGAGTCTTGGGTGAAGGAAACACTGTCACCTTAAACACATACATGCATGTAATCTGTTTTCTCTTCGAGCTACACTGACTGTACGTCTTTTCGTGTTGGTGCACGAAGCACGGGCCATCGCCCAGAAAACAACGGCAGCAGGGCACAGAACGTGTTTACCTTCATCTTCCTACCGCACCACAAACAACCCTGCTACCCAGCAGGAGCAGCAGCAGCAGTGGGCGCACCTTGCGCGTGTGAAATATCGTACTGCGGCCATCAAAGTCGATTTATCGGAGATTTCGATGTACAACTTGACCACGCCGCGACCAAACCATTATCACTTCTCTCCCTACTCCCTTTTCAGGATATTGCTGTGTGTGGTCCAACGTTACCACTGCCCCATCTGTGCTCAACACAGTGCGCCAACAGCGGCACTAGGCAGCGTACTATGTGCATGTGAAGGACCCGTGCTGTGCGCTCGGTACTAGTGTCCGTTGCTGTTGCCATCAGCATTGGCCTATGCGCGTACCTCCGGCAATGTCTAACCGGCATTTTTTGCTATAGGTACGGATCATCACCGGATCGATATGTTTGCCGACTCGAATACAACAAAAAAACGTTCGTACGGTACAAACATCGTGTACAGCAGCGGTCGTACGACACATACATACTTTAATTAATGGTGTTCTACAATGCTGACATATAGACCCTAGAGCTAGCTGAAAGAGCATCAGTACACCTACGTTCATTTGTCGCAGAACGCGTGTCTTCAGCTGTCATTACATGTATCAGATCACATGACATTTTACAGCGTTACTGCTGTGAATACAGTCGTACCTGTACAATCTATGTACTCTTCTGTAGGAGATCCTGCTATAAACATGTGCTTCATGTAGCGTCGAAAGCACGACACACAGGTTGTACGGACACTGCTCGAGCGGCTGACACGTTACAGCCCTTGATATATTGTTCATTGCGGAGGTCCGACTCGCACCATCCATGTTTTTTTTTCAGTTTCGCTCTTTTTTGTACCGGTACATCCACCTTGCTTTGGTGAACCTATGATGGAATACAAGTTGTGTATCTTTACTCAAGGCAAATGCTTTGGGCGCTATCCTGCGTGGTGTGCGTTAGCACCTCAATATTTTACAGCTACCCCCAATACTTGGGAGTGAAGAAGAATATGTTCGGAGGATACTGCTGCTGTCGGCACTTCGTACATTCGCAGTATTTTTTGTTTTTCGTACTATTCCATATACTGCGAGTCACACTGAAGATACTACTGCGCATACTTACGGAATCGCACTGATCCGGGGTTCGCTACTATTGTATACTGCTGCCGTCTGTCGTGGATGCTCCCTGTTGTGCGTTAAGTATTTGGGAGTTCCGTACCGCGACTATTGCTATTACTAGTCTAGCAGTATTTCGTCCGTTCGTAGTGTTTATACTGCTTCTGCGAGTACTCGCGGTAGTACAAAAATATCCAGGACTTTTCGCGGGTCAGGACAAACGTCACGGGTCGGGTCGGGTCGGGTCGGGTCGGGTCGGGTCGGGTCGGGTCGGGGCAGGTAGGGGTGGGTCTGG
>JBBMHQ010079798.1:0-11782 GCA_037834295.1 Postelsia palmaeformis | reverse complement strand
TTCCTGTTCGGGAAAGCAGAATTCCCACCGCATCTCCGTAGATAGTCTACAGTTGGATAACCACACACAACATAATTAACCATGCCATACCAGACCATATCATATCACACAGGCTGTGGTACAAGTAAAACCATCAACGGTGACGGATGGGTGAGAAGACACGAAATTGTAAAAGCAAGGTGAACATACATTAAGGTTCGAGAATATAAAAGGAAGGCTGGCGTGACTGCAAATGCGCGACAAGGACATCTCGTGTGTCAACGTTTCTGTCATGGTCATACCGCTCTCTTGTTCTATGTGCCTCTCTGTTTTAAGGTATTGCTTGTACGTCCAGGACTTTGTTATCTTGTGTGTTGTCGATGCTTTACAGTGCACAGGGTACTCTGGCAAGCAGCATGGCGGCTGTGACACAACCTCGAGTACAAGCAGTACTCATCGTGCAATCGTCAACGAGGCAAAACAGTGGCAGCACTTCGAGCATCATGAGTATTGACCCCTGGAATACCTCAGCAGTTGAAGACAAGACGCGGAGGGGTACCCCAACACGCAGTAGCTCGTAGAATAAAAAAGTGAAATGAAGAGAATTTTCTGCAGTTCGCCGTATGAAGTCCTGAGCTACTCCGCGAGCATTTCATGTATATACCTGGTACGCAGTAATAAATGCCCTGTTACTACCAGAGTACCAACATATATGACCAGTGTGTATGGGATCCCTAAACACGTCAGTACTCTGGAGGATTCAGGGTATTGATCTTCGAAACGCCTCAAGCACAACAGTGTTCAATAGTTCAACGGTGATGGCGAAAGTGCCAGGTGATCATGATCCACAGAAGTGCGGCACATATTTATGTACTCGGCCAAGTTCAACCAAGTTCGTGTTGACATTCTCGTATTTTTTGGTGCGATACTCGCTCAGTGGGTTAACAAAACGAGTGAAAGAGGGGGGGTTGTACTCGATAGGAGATGTGTACCCGATATCATGTATGGCCGTAGTCGTTGGTAATAGACCCTCGCATCCGTATATTGCCGGGGCGGATAATGTCGGGTTTTCACCGACCTAGGAGACATTGCTTGCATCAAGCGCGGTGCGCCTCTTAAGGTGTCTGGCGAGTCGCATTAAGAGTGAGATGCATCCTACTCAGAACCGCTTGTGAGACGGACATCTTCGAAAATATAGTATTAATTCCGGTGTAGCCTCCTCGAAAGACAGCAATGAGATTATTATGTAACTGCCTCCGGGATGCCTTGCCATAAACACCACGTGATGCGATCAATTGCTTTACGCGGAGAAAAGGGTTTTCACGTCATACAAATGATGTGACTCGACCAACAGCTCTGAACAACTGTCGAAAAAATGGAATACGAGGTACGCTGGTTGTTAAGCTCAAGTAATGATCGGCATGATTTACGGTGCTGTTGCCAACCGGCACCAACCCAACCTTTGTATAAAAGGAGAGGGGAGGGGAAGGTGGCTTGAAGCCAAAAGTACCTTCTGGCTTCAACCGACTACTGAAGAATATTCCACCAAAGGTAACTACGTCACGCCCAAACCCGGTATTACAAGCACCCCGTCTAACCTGGCGTATGGTTATACCACTTGTGCACATCCGCGACTGTTCAGGATACTTGGAATACTATTAAACGGCTTAAGGTAAAACGCTACGACTCCACTACAGCTGAGAGCTGCAAGGAGTAATACACGAGGAATGCTACAGACATGCGGTTAGTCGTTTGACTATAAACTGGGTACCCCATCACATTACTCCACCCTGAGTGGTTGTAGATGCAGATCACACGACGATAGAAAAAGGATGGTTGCCGTATAGTCCAGAAAATTGGAGAGGGTAGTAGAAGATACGGTCATTCAAAACGACGGGAAAACGAGACCAACGACCAACCCATACCTCGTCAATGGGGTTCAGATACCTCTGGGAAGAATTCACCTCTTCGATATAGTGTGAGAGATGCCGGATGAGGCTTGCACGGATGCTACAGAAGTTAAAACGGAGGCGAAAACTGGGGACAAAAACAAAACGAGACGTTCGACAAGGCACATTAAGAAGCTTGAACTACTAAGGAGGGGCCGATAACAGTGGGCCCGATATGGCAAGTCGCGATTATTCACCTCTTCGATATAGTGTAAGAGATGCCGGATGAGGCTCGCACGGATGCTACAGAAGTTAAAACGGGGGCGAAAACTGGGGACAAAAACAAAACGAGACGTTCGACAAGGCACATTAAGAAGCTTGAACTACTGAGGAGGGGCCGAAAACAGTGGGCCCGATATGGCAAGTCGCGATTATTTGCGACGCAAGATGGCAAGGGAAAACAGAAAAGGTCGAGCAAGGCAAGACAGGAATAAGGAAGCCGAGGAAAGTGGAGCCGTGTCGGCCAAAACCGTCGATAGGCGTAGGTCGGGGGGCCCGTAGCAGAGAGTCAAGCCCGAAAATAAACATGTAAGGGAGACCCAGACGGACGGGCGTTCAATTGCGTACTTGAGACCGGGGATTGTGCGGGAAACCACGCGAGAGGGAACGAAACGCAGAATCATATTTGCGTGACTGGAGGAAGATATTGAGAAAAGGTTTGCACGGAAATTGACTTAGTATGTCTCACGACGATCGTTAAGAAGAAAAGGTACGACGGAAAGGGCGCACTCGGGGTCCCTACGTGTTTGAACCCGGAATAATGGTATGTTGATTTTGGTTTTCAACGAAATTGGAGGAACAAACAGACGCCCTTCGAATATGTTATCGAGACCAGGTACTTCATCACATCAAACTCCGTCAACTACTTTCGAATCTGTATGAGTTTGCAAATCCGAAAAAAAATGCAATTACGGCGACAGGAACGTACGTACGTGTGTCTGATTGAAAAAATCAGCACATATTCCAAATGAGGCGCTGTTGAGGCGAGGAGGGCGCTAGCCCGACGAGCCTCGATAGATGCTCATCTTTAAAGAGGTCGTGCGTCTGCCCGTGTGGGTATGCCCCTGCTCACGAATGGACACAAACGGACAAAAAGTAGTTCTGAGAGCTGCCACAGCGTGTTTTTGTTTCAATGGAATCCTTAATATTGAAGTTTGTCTGTCCGTCCGTGCGTCCTTCCGTTCACTTTTCTCTTCTGCGGGTGCGACGCGTACACTGAACCGATTCAGACACGCTCGGGACTGATAGACGCCCGCTATTTATGCGCACCGTCCTGTACTGCTGGTGTCGAAAGCCGTGCCGAGATCGGAGAGCTAGGCGGTGGTCACAGTCACAATGGGTTATCACAGTGCCAATTCATTGCCACTGGGACTTTGGACTGAATCATCCGCGCTCTCTCGAGCAGCCAGTCACAAGCACCAAGTCACGTACACACACAGATTTGTGCACCACGAGCGAACGCCACCATCACAACCACCACCACCACCTCCACCACCACTAGTAGCTATATCGAAGATGCCCAGTCTGGCAATAATCCTATCCTGGTGGTGTTGTGACTGGTGGTAGTTGCAGCAGGTGGCACGTGATGACGGCGGTGGTGGTGGTGTACCTTGCCTTGCGCTGTCTCTCGAGATCGAAGAAGAATACAGAGTAGCACGAAACAACACCACATTACCACCACCACCATCAAATACCACCATCACCACTTCTAGTGGCTTCATCGAAGATGCAAAGTCTGGGAATAGTCCTATTATTTTGGTGTTGATCCTGGTTGTGTTGTTGATAGATACCTGGTACATGGTATATACAGCAGCAGCGCTTGGTACCGCGTAGATGTACCAGGTACTGCTGGCAGGTGATGGCGGCGGTGATGGTGGTGTGCCTTGCCTTGCGCTGTCTCTCGAGAATGAAAAAGAAGACAAAGTACCATCGAGTAGCACCACACCACGACCTCCACAACCGAATACTACCACCACCACCGCCACTGTTAGTGATATCAAAGATGCCCAGTCTGGCAATAATCCTATCTTGGTGGTGTTGGTCCTGGTGGTGTTGTTGGTAGGTACCTGGTACCTGGTATGTACAGCAGCAGTGCTTGGTGCCTGGTACATGTACCAGGTACTGCTTATTATTAATACACATTCACGCAATTCTGCATTTGTGTTGATGATGAAAAGAATGAAAAAAAATAGGCATACGGAGAATCGAACGCCGGGCATAGCCTTAGGAGAGTAATAAGTTACCACTACGCCACATGCGTCACACGGTATATCACTTGTAGGCATTTGAACATATAATTGGTACCAGTACAATATTGCAACCAGGTACTGACTGCTGTAGACACTACCCTCCTGCAGAGCTGTGAGATCCACTGCACAATATAACAGGACGATTTCTGAAATAATGCAGAATAATACAAGACAAAACACAGACCAACACCAGGACGATTCTGAAAAAATGTAAAAATATTCAAAACAAAATACAAACAAATCAAAACCTGCCCAGTTCGGTTCTTGTGCTGTGTCAAACCCGCCTACGCAGTAGCTTAGTGCAGTTAGGAGTTTGACCACTTGAAGGCGTCTGTCACGCTCCTCATTCACATCGTTCTGGTGATGAGGAGCGTTTGAGGCGAGGAGGGTGCTAGACCGACGAGTTTCAATAGATGGCCTACTATAAGGAGTTGCGTGTCTGTCCGTGTGGGTGAAAACCCCTGATCACGAATGGACACAAACGGGCAGAAACAGTTCTGAAAGCTGCCACAGCGTGGGTTTATTAAACCAATAATACCTTATAATGAGGTTGGTCCGCCCGTCCGTCCGTCCGTCCCTTCGCTTTCCTCGTCTTCGGGTGCGACGCGTACACTGAACCGATTCAGACACGCTCGGGACTGATAGACGCCCGCTATTTATGCGCACCGTCCTGTACTGCTGGTGTCGAAAGCCGTGCCGATAACGGAGAGCTAACCGGTGGTGACTGTCTGAATAGGTTATCACAGTGCCAATTTATTGTCACTGGGAGTTTGGGCTAAACACGCCGCGCTCTCTCGAGCAGCCAGTCACATTCACCAAGTCACGTACACGCAGATTTGTAGCTGGACCACGAGCGAACGCCACAACCACCACCACCACCACCACTAGTAGCTATGTCGAAGATGCCCAGTCTGGCAATAGCCCTATTCTGGTGGTGTTGGTGCTGGTGGTGGTTGCGTCAGGTGGCACGTGATGACGGCGGTGATGGTGGTGTGCCTTGCCTTGCGCTGTCTCTCGAGAACGAAGAAGAAGACGGAGTAGCACAAACCAACACCACACTACCACCACCACCACTAGTAGCGATATCGAAGATACCTAGTATGGCAATAATCCTACCCTGGAGGTGTTGGTCCTCTTGGTGTTGTTGGTAAATACCTGGTACCTGGTATGTACAGCAGCAGTGCTTGGTACCTGGTACATGTACCAGGTACTACTGCTTATTATTAATACACATTCACGCCATTCTGCACTTGTGTTGATGATTAAAAGAATGAAAAAAAATAGGCATACGGAGAATCGAACGCCGGGCATAGCCTTGGGAGAGTAATAAGTTACCACTACACCACATGCGTCACAAGGTATATCACTTGCAGGTATTTGATAATATAATTGGTATCAGCACAATATTGCAACCAGGTACTGACTACTGTAGACACTACTCTCCTGCAGAGCTGTGAGATCCACTGCACAATATAACAGGACGATTTCTGAAATAATGCAGAATAATACAAAACACAAACACAAACAAACCAAAACCTGCCAAGTTCGGTTATTGTGCTGTGTCGGGATCTCTTACTCCGGTTTCACGTGCAATATAAATACTGATTCAATGGCCATCATACAATGGCCATCACTTTGGACGACATCCACGCAATATTCCCCACAACACGCTGTGCAAGAGGACGGATCTATTCCAAATGCTTGACAACAACTAACCGCCAACGCAGTAGCTTAATGCAGTCAGGAACTGATCACTTGAAGGCGTCTGTAACGCTCATCATTGCCACCGTTCTTGTATCAAGGCTTCCTGTCGTGGTAGCTCTTGAAGATTAACGGCACAAGAGCTGCTGGGACCCACGTATGATATGCCGAGATCTGGGTTCACAAGTACGTGGCCTGGGTAGAAATTTGGAATCTCACTGCGGAGTGTAAATCAGAGAGAAGAACGTTTTTCGAACTCGTCAGAAGATGGGTCATCGGAGAAAATGATGCGCTTCTCATTTACATCACACTCGTGAGGTTCCACTAAAGTGATGAGCGAAGCTGGTGCGCTGCGTTCGGGGTTTTTCTGCCATGACGCCGCATGCACGGTGAACGAGGACCAATGAAGTGCGTGATCGGCTTTGAGAAACTCTGGACGTACTTAGCATCGTCAAACTGTGCGTTTTCCAACTCGTCGTTCGCAAGCTGGTCAGTGGATGAGCTCGACTGAGGTATCGGCAATCTTTCCATTTAAGTGCGTACATGAAATGACTACTTCGTAGGGGGGTGATGCCGGGCTTTCGAAAATATCTCAACACAAAAAATCAATCATCGTAGACATTTCACATAGGAATCGTATGAGATGCACGCATCTTTCGGCTATGGGGGGTCGTCAGGCGAAGGCACTTTGATACTTGAAGGAGTTTACGTTCGGCGCAGCGATAGTCGCTGTCGATGTCGACACGTTTACATTTCTTTGCGTCGAAGATAGAAACGCTCATTCCAGCAGGTTTGGGTTTGTCATCGAAATCTACACTACTACTGCGAGTACTATCAGAAAAAACGGATCACGTACGTACCAGGTGAAGAATCTCGCCAGGAGGACCAACCATTAGAAGCACCCAGAGATTTAGTCGTTTCGACGTCGTGAAACGTCGATGGCGAGAATGCTACGTGATCACGATCCACGGACGATCTGTGACAGAAGTATCTGTGCGTGGCCAACCTCAGGCCGAGCTCGCATTGACGTTCTCTTGTTTATTAGTGGAAGGCTATCGCTCAAGAAAGCAAGCAAAATTTTTCAAGGAGGGGGGCGTGGCAGGTGGCTTGAAGTCAGGAGTACTCTCTGGCTTTGAACGCCAAAAACTTTGCTGGCAAGAGTACTAACGTTCATCCCTATTTTTAGGAACACAAACAACTCGTGAAAATAGGGAGGCTAAGGAATTCGGAAGCGAGTTATACAACACGTTAATAAGCGTCTGTCGGCTCGTGCAAAGCAGAGGGACGAGTCGGAATATACCTATTAAGAAAGGAGACCCACGTAGACGGAGGAGATACAGGCTTCGAATGACACGTTTGAAACTGGGGGTCGCGCTGAAAACCTGGCGGAAATGGGCAAGACGCGAAATCGTATTCGCGTGGTAACGGAAAACTCGGCAAGGAGCTTCATATAGGTGTGACCCAGGACGAAAGGATACATGAAATTTGAGGCTGGACAAGGCGACTTAAGTCTCTGCGTGTTTTAGTCTAACAGACGGAAATGCAGGAAAAAAAAATAAAGTTGGAGAAACACACACATGTCCTCTGTGTTTAAATGCTGCAATATTCGCTGTCGGTGTCGCATCAGCGCTAGGGAATCTCCTTTTGGCAACATCGGGTTCGTCATCCTCATTCCCAACTATAAACAGCAGTAAGATTTTTATTATTGGCTTCGAAATAACATTGGAAGGCTGGCCAGAAGGTTCAACCACCGTTAGCGCACAGGTACAAAGCGAAGCGTTACTCAACAAGCGCAGGCGCTACGGCGGCCGCCCCTGAGGACAAACGCAACGGGCGCCAGTCGGGTCGGGTTGCGGTACTACCCAAGAAGAACTTAGAAGCTGAGAAAAGGAGAGAGACAAATACTCTACAATGTGGATCGTCGAAGTAGGCAAAAAAAAAGATTCAAAAGACTTACATCAACAGGAGGACGAGAAGGCTTGAAGAACAGGGCGAAGGGATGGGGTCCTTCCGACGCCACCAACTGTGATAAGGTGATGACAAGAGTGCCAGGTGATGACCATCCACAAAAGAAGTGTGACATAGGTGTCAATATTTGCCCAAGCGCAGACCCTGGTGGTTGGTATTGATGTGATCTTGTTTATTGGTGCGAAACCTGCTCAAGGGGGCAAGCGAAACAAGGAAAGAGGGTGGGGGGGTGTACTCGATAGAACAGATGTACTCGATATCATGCATGGCCGTAGTCGTATGACCATAGATCGTCGCATCCCTAAAATTCCGGAATGAAACATGTCGAGTTTTTACCGACCAGGTAGACATCGTTTGCACCAAGCGCGGAGCGCCGTGAGGGGCCCGGCGGGTCACATGAAGGGTGAGCTGTATCCTACTTAGAACCGCTTTTGAAGCAGATTTTCTTGCATACGGATGACAGCGTCAATGAAAGTTATTTAATTTCTGTCGTGGCCACTTCCAGAGAGACAGCAATGGGAGTACCATGCAACTGAATCTTGGGTGTCTTACCGTGAACACTACCTGGCACGATTGTTTCCCTCGAGCGGGGTAAACGTTCTTCACCTCGTGCAAATGATAAACAGTCTGTTGCTCGACAACCAGCTGTGGGCGACCGCGAAAAAAAACCAGAAAAAACAGTAGCCTAGTTGTCTAGCTGAAGTAGTGAGCGGCATGGTTTAAAGTGTCGGTTTCCGACCGACGCCAACCCAACCTATTTAAAATAGGGGGAGGGGGGGGGGAAATGCGGCTATGGTATTATGTCACCCCCTACTGCAGTCATACAAACATGGCATGTGAAACCCTCACGTATGGATATGGTACCTGTTTCGTGTCTCCCGGTATGTTTGGGATACTTGGAATACTAGCCTGCGTACACAACAACAACAGCTTAATATCGTTATCAAATTCCAAACGGTATTTTACGTATGCACTGCGGATGTTTCATTCAAACAAGTTGTTTCAATCCAGTTACATCCATCATAATTGTATATATGACCAATAACATGCCTGACAACGTCCGGGTGGTACGGGGATAACTGGGCAAATAATGATATGGAAACAACAGTAACACCGGCGTCCCTGATGGCGTGATAGGTGCTTCACGTGTCTATTTATCAATAGTACCACCAATCGTTGAGGTTCGAATCCCACCGAGTGCATATATATACGTACTTGCGTAGATACTTCGTCTTGCATAAAAGTTGATCAGCGGAAAGTACGTGAGCGTGAGGTACTTAGATCATTCCATGAAAATAGACAAGCAGTGTGGGATTGCTAAACCTCGGGCCCGAAAGAAAAAAGGGCACACACCGGGAGGGCAAAGGGACGACCCGTTTGACCACAACTTTTGCCCAGACGATCGCTAAGGGCAACACCTACTACCTACTTATGAAGCTGGCGAGTAATATATATAGTCATGATGAATACATACATACCAGGTAGACGGCACTTGGCAGACAAAGACAACTACTGTGAGCGAGAATAGTCGGGCCTGGGCAGACATGGGGAACGGAAATACAGGTGCGGCCATCACTTCAGAAATTGGCACTTAAGAAAGCGAGGCTTAAGGTTTGTGGCACAATCAAGAATTTGTTCATAACAACAGGACCTAGGTACTCAGTTCAAGAGATAGCAAAAATAAAAAAATCACATGAGGTATAACTTGCGGGGTGGCAATACGAATAAGAAAGCAGCATGAGGTGTAAACTGCGGCTACGAGATAAGATCGGTAACCCGAACATGGTGAGCTCAGCAAAAATAAACAAAATGTGGCCGATGAGGGTGTGGGAGTCAAGATTGGTCCGAAGAGGAATGCAACTCCACAAACAGCGGCGCCCCCCCGAAATATATATATTTTGGTCACGATACGACAGCCGAACTGCTGCACTGTCTGTACTACTGTACCACCTCTCTCCCTCTGCTGCTGCTGCTGCTGCTGCTGCTGCCGCTGTAAACAGCAGTACAGCACAACACTGCTGCCGTAGCACGCCGGAGTGTGTTCTCTCTCTCTTGGAAATGTCTCTGCCCCTCGAGACGATGCAGGAGCTCGGCAAACTATTCGAATTTCACAAGAAGGGTACTATCCTCGAGCGACACTTCGATGCTCTCAAGAAACATGCGATTGCGGGTAACTGCATTGGGGAGGATCACCGGGAGGCCATGTACCTGTCGTTGAAGCTGAGGCAGGGTGGCGTCTTCACGGAATATGAGTGGGCCAAGCAGATTAATCGGGAACTTCTAGAGATTCTCAACACCGCTGCGGTTTCGCGGTCAACGCACGACGCACAGCGGTCAACATCTGCACCACCACCACCACCACCACCACAACCACCACCACCACCACCATCATCGCGGCAGAACAAGTGTCCAGCAACTACTTCAGCGCGTGGCGCGGCCGTGCAAAATCGGGGCAGTGTTTCCAGCTGATGTGCTCAATCAATAAGGCCCCGTGGTCTGCTAAGTAAGGCACTGCTGCAGCAGTAGTACCGCGCACCACAAACGCATTATCGTGGGAATTATTTACAAGAACGGTGGGGATGAGGAGCGTGACAGACGTCTTCAAGTGGTCAAACTCCTAACTGCATTAAGCTACTGCGTTGGCGGTTCTTCTCTTTTTGCTGTGTTCCTGCAATCAATTGTCATTGATTATATCGATTTGTATTCTAAGCGATTTGTGTCAGCACATGAACCTTTTTTGGCTCATGGGCAAGTATTTTGGTTAGTGGGTGTGATTGAAAACTGATCTAATTTACACAGCAGTATTTATACCAGGATATTATACGAATGTGATACTGGTGCTCGTTCTTCTCGAGAGAGGAGTGATTCACAAGGCAAAAGCCATCAGAATCATCGCTCGCGAGCACCAAGACGAAGCTCACAGCCAACATAACACACAGAGACCACTACACCGTCACAAACACCAGCCACCACGAGCAGCAAGCTTCTGGTGCTCGCGTTGCTCGGCTGGTGGCGGTGGTGTTTATGGTGGTGGAGGTGTTGTGGAGTCCTATGGGTATGCTTATGCTCTTTCGCTCTTCTCGTTCGATGATCGAGCAAGCACAGCGACTCAAAAACAGCAATAATATATACGAGTATGCCACTACAGCAAACGCTCAGCCAAGTCACACACACATCACACATCACAGGCCTACGGCACCATCCCCACACGAACCCCAGCCACCACGAGCACCACCACCAGTACCAACACCACCAGAGGACAGGACTATTATTGCCAGGCTGGGCATCTTCGATATAGCTACTAGTAGTGGCGGTGGTGGTGGTGGTGGTCGTGGTGGTTTGCGTGTGTGTGACTTCGTCGTTGTGATTTCGTGTTCGAGAGAGCGCGGAGAGTTGAATCGAAGTTCCCAGTCCAATTTTTAGGCAACCTATAATCACACAAAAAAAACCCCAAGATAAAAAGCACGATACATTTAGCAGGCCAAAGCGAGCCGTATCATAACAGCAGTACATACCTGATATATGCATACCTGGTATTGAAGCTGCTGTCAACAAAGTGCCTATGATAGTGCAAAAAGCCGTGCACTGCCACTATCTATCGTGAAAAAAAGTTGCTGCAATAATATACGAGTGTTGGTTTGTGCTCAGCAGTACCAGGTCGGAGCAACAGCACTTCTGCGAGAGACAGCGCAAGCTCGCACCAACATGACAAACACAGAGACCACTGCACCACCATGACCACCATCCACCACGAGCAGCAAGCTTCTGGTGCTCCTGTTGCTCTGCTGGTGGCGGTGGTGTTTGTGGTGGTAGTGGTGGTCGTGGTAGTGTGGTGTTGTTGGTTTGTGCTCATGAGTATGAGTAGCAGGTCAAAGCAGCAGATAGTACCAGGTCGAAGCAACAGCACTACTGTGAGAAACAGCGCAAGCGTGCACC
>JBBMHQ010079787.1:0-11783 GCA_037834295.1 Postelsia palmaeformis | reverse complement strand
CAAATATCATCACGCCGTCTGACCTGCGCTCGCGTAGGCTCCCATCTGCGGCTGGTAGTATTGATGCGCCATCCTGGCTCCGCCCCTCGTCTCGATGTAGTGACAGGGCAGGCGCTGTTGGCGTGGTCTGGGCCTCAGAGTTCTTAAACTGCTCTTGTCCCAGGAAAGCTCTGCGGGCACATGCACTCCATTCAACAACGAGGTTGCTGGAAGGCATCATTTCCTGAGGGTTATTCTCATAATTGATCATTTTGTTTTGACTGGCTGGCTGCTCGGCAAGGATCTTGTCTTGGCTCCGTATGCCAGCCTCCCAGGAAGCCCTCTTTCAGGCAACCACCTCGTTTGGTTTCAATCCAGCGGTTGCACTCGTGGCTGCCTTACAGGCCTCTCGACGCCTATCTTAGCAATGCTCTGTTGCGCCACATCGCTGTGACATAAAACCCTCACAGAATTCACAGAAGTTCCGGAGATTGTGGCCCGGGCGTACAGAACTCACAGAAATTCCTATCAGGTATAAAAATGTTGTACCGGCCCCCCGGGTATTGTGAGAAAGGGCGTACAGAACTTACAGAAGCTCCGGGTACGAATATTATTGTCGTACAGAACTCACAGAAGTACCGGGTAGGGGTATAAAACTTTCACAGAACTCACAGAAGTTCCGGGTATTGTGTCTCGGGCGTACAGAACTCACAGAAGTTCCAGGCTGGTATTAAAATAATGTACCGGTAACCCGGGTATTGTGACTCGGTCGCACAGAACTTAGAGAAGTTCCGGGTACGAGTATGAAAGTCGCACAGAACTCACAGAAGTTCCGGGTAGTACCCAGGTAACTACCTACCTCAAGGGGGCGAAAAAATAACGAATTTACTGGTCAAACAAGTACATACATAAAATGCATTTCGAAATACTGCGATGGGTGTACTGCAAATACAACACACTATACGAGTACCGGTAATAACGCGTATATGCCATGCACGTATACATATATATATACTATATATTTTTGTTGCAACTCATGTATGTTAGAATGATAGCTGTCCTTTCACGATTTTCACGGTAAGGTCGACCGTTCCAACTTCATGCGAACGACTTCCGCGGTCATAGGTGAACTGCCGCCACCTCAGTCTGACAGAGACCCTCGAAAATTTGCAGCGTTCATATTTCCCCCCCCCCGGGTACACAGATCACAGCTAGATGCAGTTGGACGGATGTGTGTGTTAGTGTGCTCTATTTTTTAGTGAACTTTCAAAATTTCGTTTTTGGTGTGGTCGCTGATGAGGCATGACGTCATAATGCATAACAGCACTTCTCGACAAATATGTCGGGTGACATGTCAAGCAAGGTAAAACATGCGCTGTCAAGGGTGTAGGACCGACGTGTTCCACACTAAAACCTACCAGGTAGTAGTTTGGTGTCAGTCACGGCATGTCAAGGCAAATATGCTGTCTGTCAAGGGTTGAAAGCCCTGTCTTCCGACATATTTGCTCCTCAACGCCATCCTAATCTGTAACGGCACCCCGGGTATTGTGCCGTGGGTATACCCTTACCCCGGTTTTTGTGTTGAATGTCTTACAGAACTTACAGGAGTTCCACGTACGGGTATGGATGTCTTACAGAACTTACAGAAGTTTCGGGTTAGGGTATAAAACCCTTACATAACTCACAGAAGTTCCGGGTATTGTGGCATGGGCGTACAAAGCTCACAGAAGTTCCGGGCAGGTACAAAAACGTTGTACCGGTACCCCGGGTATTGTGAAAGGGGGCGTACAGAACTTACAGAAGTTCCGGGTACGGGTATGAAGGTCGTACATAACTTATGTAAGTTCTGGGTATGGGTATACACGTCTTACAGAACTTGCAGGAGTTTCTATGTAGGGTATTTCCCGGGTAAATACCCCGGGTGTGGTTCTGTAGGTACCCTACAGAACCTAATCTTGGAACATTCAATCCCACGGGTATTAGGGGGTATACACCACAAATAGTACATCCAACACGCAAAAGGAACTCCAACAGGGTACCACCAGCATTTTTTTTTGTCTAGTGTTGCAACAGCTTTGTCTGGTGTTGCAACGGGGTATAAAGGTTAAATTGACACACGACACGAAATCGCGAACGTGGAATTGTGGTGAGCTCAAGCTTTATTTTTACCAATCCGCCGGAGGATCGAAAAAAAAAAGTTTTTGAGGCTCCTTCCCCGCTTGCGAAGCTGTTTTAAAACTCCCTTACCTTAACCCCTTTGGAACCCCAGTGCCGTTTCGGGGACAGACCAAAACGGGACTGCGGTTCTAAAGGGGTTAAAACCTTGTGAGAACCCCCCCCCCCCGAAAAAACAAAAATAGCAACGAACCGATGAACATTCAATCCCGCGGGTATTAGAGTGTATACACCACAAACAGTATATCCAACACGCAAATGAAACTCCAACGAGGATAGTGGGTATGTATGCAGGCCTCAAGTAGGGAAACCCCCGTCGGTCTAGAAATATTCGACAAAAAACAAGTGGTACGACCAACTCCTGCACACTCCTGTAGTACTGTAGCTACATACAGTAGTGGGGGATAGATGTATGTACGGCACGCGCGCACGCAGCATCTTCGGAAAATAGTTGACTTGATGTGTATACGTACGCTCTTCCTGCTTGTACGGTGAGGGGGGGAGGGGGGTAAAGGAATCAGAACCCACGGTGGATCCCAACCCTGACTCTAACCCTAACCCTAGCGTTTACACATCATATCTTTCAGTTCTGATTAATATGCCCCCTCGAACAAAATAGGCGGTTCCTAGGACCTTGATAGCAACACCCTTGTCAATGGTTAGGTCGCTTTGTATACCTGGGCCCCGAAACCACGCATGTCTGTCTTTTTTGCCGAAGAAGTGCATAGGATAAAACTACTAGTTGGCTGCGCCTGGTGTAAGCTACTTTAGTGCCTACATCATGATCCTGTGCACTACACCCAGGCTGGGTTCCAGAAATATTCTCGTCTGAAGAGGGTGAAAAAAGCGCGCACAGCAGGATAAAACTCACCAGTTGACTGTCCCCAAGCTGTTATCTGTACTATGATACTGCACACTACATAATATATATATATATATATATATATATATTTGTATCTATAGCAGGAGTTCCTGGGCTTATGGATGTTTTCACACAAATAGATCAGGTCAAAGTCTACATACATACGAAAAGATTTGGCCCTAAACCCTTGTCTGTACGAGTTCCATGATCCTACACAATATTTACTTTTTTACCTGCGTACAGAGCAGGAGTTCCTATTGCTACGGATGTTTTCCAGCATTATTATAGCTATCTATGATCCAACTTACACTCTAGATCCTTGGGAGACAAGGACGCATCCATTGCAGTTCTGATCCAATAATTGCTGACCCTTTTAGGACTGTTGAAACTGCAGTTCTCCTTTGAGGGCACATCGCTTGAATTCTAAGCAGTTTGCCCCCGAAGCGAGACGACTGCAGCCCTGAGAAAGTCAAGCAAGTACTTATTCCTTGAAGACAATGTGTTTGAACGCGATCTCTTGTGGCAAACAACCAGTGCCGGTACATGGCCCTAGAAAGTTCCCGCCACCACTAGGGGTTGCTCAACGTACAAGGGACTCGGGGTTGACACCTCGTACGGATAATCGATTCCCACTTCATCATCATCTATCTAGATATTCTCGGGGCAGATGTAGTATGATCTGCATTGATTTAGCTTATGTTGTAGGGTGGGAGGCGCACAGCCTGCACGTGATCTACAGCAAGCAGTAGAACCCGTTTCCTGGGTTAGATCTGCCCTATGAGGCAGATTCTGCAAAACCTCTCGCAAGATCAGGTGAGGAAGGAACTACTGTATGTAGTAGATCATCTACAGTATATAAATGGGAAGTAGATAGATATAACGATCACGATATGTCTTAGTTGTGCATGGTTTGATTTGGGTTGGTATAGGTCGCTCAACTTGATAACAATCCGACCTTTTCCGAAACAACACCCCTCCCTGGGGACGAATCTAGCTTACCCGTGTTCGGCAATATTCCGCACATGGCAGCAGCAGCAGCAGCAGCAGCGGCAGCAGCACTGCTGTGCAAAAGGGTGGCCAAACAGTGTGATCGGGGCAGGCAAGGCTACCGCCGTCGGCTTCCTGTGAATAGGGCCGAGGCCGCGTAGTATGATGCCCTCATCCACCTCTCCCCCCCTCGTTCGGCTTGTGTGTTCGCCAGTCTCAGGCCGCCTTAGGTGCCGCGGCTGTGTCGGTCGTTGGCGCTGTCGTCCCCAACAGTATGCTCACCGGCCTACGCAACGGCAATCTACTGCGTTCGGCGGGCTCGGTCCAGTCGGCGTCGCCCGGCATACCACCGCAAACGGGGAGCTCAGCGGGGTGATTGAGTGGTTAAGGGGCCGTTGCATGGGAAAGGTGTTCCGAAGCCGTGTAGGCATACTGTGCCTGATACGGTATGCAACTTTTATCAACGCCTATTAATAGTGTACGTATCGCTAATTGCTTCGGGTTCGTACAGCCAGATCTATACCTGGTATACACAATTAATTGTACCCATTCCTTGTATTTCTCAAGGGGATGAGGGGCACCAAAATGTTACCGCAGTTGTTTCGAGGCAGTATACATTCACCCTACCGTCCAAGTCATCACTTTTAATCACTGCTATCCAGGTGGTCTGTATCCTGCGCAGCCTCTCTGTGGACTGCCTGGACGGGCCGCACTTGCGCGCGTATTGTATGGCGTATGACATACTGATATATGTGAATACTGTCACGGTATGACTGTCGTTACAAAGTGTTTCCTGTTACGGTACGGAGGAAGGCAACGATAACCAAATAAAAAAAACAGAGTCCCATCTTAATATTAATAGCAGCAATCGTAACCAAATACCGTCAGCAAAATTGGAGGGATACCTTTAGTATTTGTCAAGTCCATTGTGGGTCCTGATTAGTACCTTCTCCCGTCATAGATGTTGATATTGATGCTGAGCACGTACTGCAAAGCGCCTTGGTTTCCACGCAGGGGTACGATCGTTGTTCAGCTCCCGAAATCCCCCGAAGCGATCGTTTTTTAGCGCTCCCTGCTTCCCTCCAACCTAGAAGTTTGCCGGGTTATTTCTCGCCACGACAATTCCTGAAGAAGGACAATTCCTACGGTAGGCCGAGATAATTCGTCCCATCCCCCCCCCAAATTTGAGTTTTTAGGGGAGATATAGGGCTCCAATACTCGTACTATGATCTACTTTACTATTAATAGTAGTGAGGAGTTTCAACAAAAACAAGTGATGATATATACTCGTACCGCTTACACGTCTATTAATTCGGCCTAGAACTTGTTTTCAGTTACCCACCCGCTGACGTGAGGCTCTGTCCGCCCTAGTTGGGCACGCTGGCGTCTGGGCCGTGGTTGGGTTCGACCTCTGGTGCGAGGGGTTATATGGCGCTGATTAATACAGTACGCGGCGGCAGGATAGAGAACTTCGCACACCGCACATGCTTTGGTGTGCCTATACCTACTGATCATCGCGCATCCCCACCCGGCCTTTTGTTATCGTATTGCCCTGGAAGGTCTGCAGGGGCGCAGGAACAATCACAAGAACGGGAAAACATGACGCATTCACGTGGAAGGTCTATTCTCGCCGTGATCGGTCTTCCTGCCGCTACGGCATTTCAATCCAAAAAGAGCTTCACAGACGAACGCCGCAAATAACGCTCCGCCCCATCTAATGGACAATGTGAAAACCGTAATAATATGTTCTGGCGTCACCGATATTGTTTGGCATTGAAATTCGGTGGCAATCCCAAACACTCGCGTACCGACCGGTACAAGCCTCTAACGGGGCCGCGTGTTCCGAAAAGCAGGAGCACCGCGAAACAGCAGTTACCGGTTTGCGGGCTAGGGGCTGAAGCACAGCAGAATTACCAAAATACAGGAGGAGGAGTAGTTTTGCGGAATGCAAACACAACAAGGCGCACGATTCAGTGCCCTGTCCAATGTATGCGGCCCACAGAGCCAACAGCTATGGTTCCGGGCGTGTGGCGCTTTACGTAAGGCAAGTTTTACAGGCCTCCACTACGATCTGCGTTGCTGCGTAATATACACACTGGAAACAGTATTTTTTATGGCTGCTGCTTGAAGTATCTACTACGGGGGGAAAATACTGAAAAGTAAGCTGAACCCTAGTGGCCGGCGCGGCCGTGAACAACAGCAGTAACACCGGTACCAGGTACCAGGTGGACAACAGCAAGCAGCCCTCCCTCTCAGGCGGGCTCTACGCTCTGCGGACGGCACGCGTTCGCTCGAGCAACTGACCGGAATGTTCCTCAGATGTATGTGGAATGTGTGTTGTCCTCACATTAAGGGCCATTACTAACGAAGGAAAACATCACGATTCGTGAGGTTTTTGTCATCCATCATTTGATTTGGCGTGAATAATGACAAAAAAAATGACGAGTGATGACGAATATTTTTTAGCTGTTCCATTTAAAACCCAAATCACGATGATTCGTGACTTTTTTGTCATCGCTCGAACTACGCCTGATCAAGGCACTACGCAACTCACGCACACCAATGGTATCCGGAGGCCGGTATATGAGCATGGTAGATCCTGCGTCGCACGCCGCTTGTGAACAACAAGCAGCTTCCCAAAGACACCGCTGGGCGCGGGCCAACGAGCGCGTCGTGACCTCAAACGTTCGAGCAGAAGGAGTCACAGCTCGAAGAGAGAGGAAAAGTGATCTGACAATTCAACAGGCCAGGCCGAGGAGACGGCCTGTGAGATTGGAATCTCGCGGACCGGACTTGGTCGACGGTGGATGAGAATGGTAGCTCGAAGGTTGGGTTAGGCTTCGGGCCGCGATTTAAAAATATCACGGTCCGGGCCAGGCGCGATCGACCCGGCCCGGCTTGGCAGTGACCCACCCGCGAAAGCTGGCTTCACCGGTAAAAATCGCTGGATTTGAAGTATCGAGTCTTTACCATTGAAAATATCACAAAGCGTAACTTTTCCAGCTTTTTTGGTTATAGTTGAAATGTCGCGGCTCTTGATAGTTTGTCGTGCCAAAACGTCCCGAATCATTATTTATTTTTGGTTCTTAAGGAACGGCCCTGAAGTGCTATGTCTATCCAATTACACCAGTACACTCGGTGCCCGTTCTGATCCCTTATCATAGCAAGATACTTACCTGGTAATCATTTGGTGACAGACTGTGACACAGAGGAAAATAAATATATATATACATATATATACAATGCTTGGGTAAGGCGATTTCCTGTGCGGTTCTACTCGTATTTTTCAATACCAAAAACGAAAGCACCTGCAAAAATTTGCAATACCCACTGCCACACGCTTTTGAGCGCCGACTTTTGATTCAGCCCTGCCATGTTCATCCACGGCGCCGCCTGTACCGCTTTACTCATTTCCTCCGTCGTTACTTCGAGTACGATATGGTCTGTTGACTTTTTTAATGACCGGGACTTCGTTCGTTTAAAGAGTTCGGTGTTCAAATTGACGACGATGCCATGGTCACGGCATGCCGGGTGATCGCTGTCCTGATGTGGGCTGTGCAGAGACGTCGCTACCTGCGGTATTTCAACGGGAAACTAGAGGCACAGCGATGCGGCGGTGGGGTCTGAAAAATCTCGACGCCTGACCCCCGGTGAGACGACGCATAATAAGTCTTTGTGTATATCAAAAACAGGTTTGGTACACGGGTACCCCAGAGTCTATTCCCTACCAAACACATCTCCGTTGCTGGTACTTGGCACGGTATCCTTACTGGTTGCCGGTATAGCACGATGTAGAACCTGCAGGTGAGCAACACGCGCATGCATGTATGTGTTGAGGGCGAGCGCACTGCCCTAATCTGATAAATACTGCTCTCATTGCATGAGACGACACGCTATTTCGTTTCGGTCGCACATAATACGCTCCTCCGTCTGCCACAGTACGCGATATTCGTTACAGTGGTTGGTTTCGGTCAACCATACACTATGACCCGCCGGCAGTTCGCGGAGTCTGTCTCCACTTGTCTTCTTTCGGTCATACGATCACCGGCCACCGTATATATCAGAAGATAGCAGGGTAATATATTGATGACGCAAACGACGTCGCCGGCACCCAGTTGCGTACGTCATCTTTGAGGGTGGCGTGAGCACAGTTCCAACAGCCGAAACACGTGCCAGCAAAAATTGAAAGGGGCCTGAGCGATAAGCCGGGGATGAAACCAGGTCATCCCCTGTCAACACCCCGAATTTTACTTTCCCGTCCCCTGTCTAAAACGTGTACCAGGTATACATTTTCAAGCCTGTTGGTTGTTAATAGCATACTAAATGGTGTAGTTTTCGTGCTCCCGGGGGTTGTATGTCGAAAAGGTGAAATGAACCTTGTGTTCTCAAACAATGAGCTTGTTGGTGAACGGGAAACGGCAGTATTCAGGGTTCGCGGAAGTCGTGCGCTCAGTCGACCACCCCCTCTTTTCTCGGTCCGTCCACGTTTGCTTGTAACATAAATCGATATAGGCCGAAACAGTCGGAGGGGTGATTGATACAGTCGACAACGACGCCCCCAACTTTTTGTCCACTCTTTTCCCCGCAATATTCGGATCGCACGGCTTATTCGCTGGCGGAGTTTTGTGTTATACACCACTATATGACCGGTTCGAATATTTGGTGCAAGCAATACCCACTACCGCACGCTTCTGAGTGCCGACGTTTGATTCAGCCCTTCCGCGTTCGTCCATGGCGGAGCCTGCCACTGTCACCACGTTACCAATGTCTTTTGTCGCCAATTTGAATTCGATATCCGCAAAACAACCTCTTACCTTGATTCCTCCAATCGCCGGCTTAGTTTTATTGTACAGTTCGTCGAACTTCTACAGAAGAGGCTGCCGAACCAGTAGAAGTTCGACGGACGGTACAATGAAGCCGGCGATTAGAAAAGCGAAGATGTGGTTTCCCGGATATAGTGTTCTCCACATTTCCGCAGCTTCTCTACAAGGTCGGCGAACTGTCGAACGAAACGAAGCCGGCCGTTGGAAACGTGAAGGGGTGGCTTTCCGGATATCGTATTCACCACACTCCGACAGCTTCTTCTGTTCAAGTTCGACGAACTGTGCAATATCACGAAGCCCGCCATTGAAAAGTGAAGAGGCGATCTTCCGGAAAATGTATTCAAATTGATAAGGATGAAAAAAGTTACGACGCATCCTGCATGATTGCGGTAGTGATATGGGCTGTGCAAAATGTTCGCCGCCTGCGGTATCTCGTCGGAAAACTAGAGACACAGCAATGCGGCGGTGGGGTGTAGAAGGTATCGACCTCCGACCCCAGATGAGGCAACACACAGGGCTTTATGTTTCCACGAGGTAAAAAATGAAAACAACCACCGTAAATCCTGTCTCTTGCTTGTTCGTTTCTTGCTCATTCATGGTGCCTCTACCTGTTGGGTACCTTGTGGCGGTGGTGATGTGCGAAGCCCGAAAAGGCGATGAAAACAGCGCGCAAGCGGAATGGTGTTCTTACTCACTATGCTGCAGACTCACACCCGACGGATGCCACAACTACATACCAAAATCTTTCTAATCAATTGCATCGCTTTTGCCGGGTCGCGTCAACTACTTGATAGAGTATGCCAAGGAGAAGCGCAAGAGGTTGAATGACCGCGAGAGAGACCAGGGCACGAATTTCGGCGCATCCCTAGCGGTGGAGGTGGTAAAGACAACCCACGGACGGGACCGCCCGGCAACAGAACAGCAGCGCAGTTTTGACCCGAGAACAGAGGGCCTCAAGGCTTGACGCTCTCCGTTTCTCTGTAGGAACTTCACTAGTGTCCATCTCCACGGCCATCCCTTCCACGGCGTGTCTTCACCATCTCCACCACCAGGGATGCACCGAAACCTGTGTCCTGGTCCTTCTCGTGGTGACTCCATTTGCTGTGCTTCTCTTTGACATGCTCTATCACGTAGTTGACGTGACTATGCGAAAAGGACGCAGTCGATTTGACCTGGAGCACTCCGTTCCTCCGTCAAAATTGCCCTGCCTTCAATCCGTTCTTCTATCGTTTCTTTTTCTAATTTCCATTCAAAACGGTTGCTCGGTGATCTATTTTTTTACCGATCAGATGCCAATCAAACCCAACGACAAAGTGCATCCGATACTCAAATAAAAACAAAAAACTTTCATACAGGCCGTAAAGGCTGTACCGGTGTCTCGAAATGGGACTCGGTCATATGTGCGGACTAATTACAATGCCGAAACACAAAAAACGAGAACAAGTGACACCAATACTGGATTCTACTCTTATCAAGAACAAAGAGAGCCCCTGTACGTAAACGGTATCATTGTGGAGGGGCCCTGAATATTTCCGTTATATCGAATTCCAAGTAGTATCTGGTAGGAAATAAGCGAAGCCGTCGTTATGGTGGAGGGGACAGGCAGTAAATAATCTGGTACTTGGCATTACACAACGGTTTTCAGATATTTTTTTAATAGTATGACAGAGTATGTGAATAACGATGCTTTCGGGAAAGTTATGAGTGTTCAATCTTGAAGATGCTGCGCATAGTCGAATGGCAAAAACATAGCAATCATAATAATGATTTACGTGTACGCATCGGTGAGACTCGAACCAACGAGCTTGGCCCGAACAGTTACGCGCAGCACCTACCGAGCCACCGGGAACGCCGTGTACGAAGGAGATATATATATTCCCAAGATATGTACAGTACCTCAACACTGGAGTATGGACCACAAGAATACACAATGCGTCAATACCCCTGTATGGTGTACGAGTATCTAGCGAACAAACCATGATCAAATGTTGGCCAATACTGTTTTGATGTACCCGGCTACTGGTATAGTAGCAGGTTACAGACGTGCAAGGTCTCTTCTCGTTCAGCTTCTTCTGCTGCTGCCTGAAATAAAGCAGTATGAATAGCGTTCGCATACTACTGGGATGTTTTGCAACTAAAAGACCGCACGCTCTCTGTTCTTGCACACACAAGGCAGGATTGAGATTTTGCTGAGGCAACCAAAGAAAGCTTATGGCTGGTGTATCTTGCTTGGTGTCGTCGTGTGCCAGTTTTTACCCAAGTCCCATGCGTAATCCTCATGATGAGCAAATATGCATGCGGAGTGACGGGCGGCAATCACTGCGGTCTTTTGGCCACGGCCGTCAAGTCATCTGTTTTTTGCTCCTAGTGACCACATCCCCAATCCCGTAAAACGAACTGACCCTCGGTGCAACGGTGGAATGCTCACGGATTGGCGACAACATTCTACGACTGCCTACTGACTGGCTGTGCGTGGGATATACATCTGCCCTCAAATACATGTGTTCCGTTCATCAAACAATCGATATCCGCCTGAGGGCCTTGGATTGGAGTTTTCCCCGCTCCAAACGGCCAAAATCTACCAAAATACGGGTCAACTTCCGATGTTCTTGTGAGGCTTTATTGGGAAACGGGCACGTTTCGCTGTCGTCCCCGGAGTTAGGCTTCCCTCTAACGTCACGTCAGCGGGTGTCTTGCTTCTGTTCACCTTATCACTGCGTAAACTACGGTGGCTCGGCATATTTGCCCATAAGTTCGGTTAAGACGGCGCAGGAACAACTGAACAGTAACATCTTCTCTTCGCAAACATTTTTTTTTTTTTCTCATCGCATTCATTATCTTCGCCGTTCTTCTCTCTCTCCCTTTTCAGTCGTAACTCAAATCCGGGGTCACTAAGTAGGCTTTTCTCCCTCCTCCCCACTACGGTACTTGCCTTGCATTTTTATCGCGAGAAGATT
>JBBMHQ010079776.1:0-11787 GCA_037834295.1 Postelsia palmaeformis | reverse complement strand
ACACGCGGATTTCTTGACCAAGGCAGTCGCTCAGGAATCTTTCGAGTTTCACCGTGACTTTACGATGAATTTGCGACGGTTTCAGCTCCAAATTTTCCTTTTTTGGGAGATTGGTGTGTGTTCGGAATTTTCTAATTTTGGGAGATTGGTTTGTGTTCGGAATTTTCTATTTTTGGGAGATTGGTTTGTGTTTGGGATTTTCTGTTTGTGGGAGATTGGTTTGTGTTCGGAATTTTCTGTTTTTGGGACATTGGTTTGTGTTCAGAATTTTCTATTTTTGGGATATTCGGGGTGTTTTTTTTGGATGTCTAACTTTGGATTTTGGTTTTCGATTTTGAGATTCTTGATCTTTCGAAAGGGCTCTGGATGCTAATACTTGAGGTTGAGGATTGTGGCCCTAGATATATTGGAGCAGTATAGTTTGGAAATTTGAATTTGTGGTTTTGAGCTTTGGTTATATGGTTTGTTTGGTACGATAACTTGTTTCTGGATTTTCGACGGACACATATTGGATTCCCGGATAGTTCTGGATTTTGGATTTATGGCTTTTGATTGCTGAAATTCTATTTGGCAGCATGGAGTGTTGTTTGAGGATCAGTTGCTGCTATGGGCATTTGAAGCTCTGGATAACATGTACACGTACTATCATGACGATTGTTCAAGCAGGAGGAATGTCGGATGTACTCGTACATTGTCTGGTACGTGTAACCGTCGAAGATCTACGGAGAATAGTTCGGATAGTATGGGAGTTCCGAAACATCATGATTTGCATTTTTGTTGACCGATCCAATAGGGTCAGAAGATTTGGTCACGAGAGATAAGTGACGAGGCCTTCTTTGGTCACTTCCTCTCTGACCTTCTTCCCTCCATGGGCGACGTCAATCAAGATACCTCATGACTACTCCTGGGAGACTTCATCACACTGCCTGACCCACGCGGCTCCGTGTTAGAGATTTCTCTTAGCCCCGCTTGATAGTGCATATTGGGATGTGATTTTTTTACACCGTGTTGATCATGCGCAGCCAACAAACGGAAAACCCGCCTTTTTATTTTTGCAGATAGATTTGTTCGAAAAAAGTGACCGATACAACGATCCGGCAAAAAAAGTTGGCTATAAATAACTTGTCTGGAAAAAAGGGGGAAAGAAAGCGTGTTTTCTGTTTGTTGGCACATACACGCGGTTCACATCTGAGGTTTGGTTTTGAGATCGAAACTCGCAAAATTGAGCGGGGCATCGCAGAAAACCCCGCATTTCTCGTACTTACTTGTTTCACGTTTTAAAATCGTGTTTTTGGCAATATCCCTTGATGGGCGGCGAAATAGTGGGCAATGTAAGTTATTATGTCGATGTTCTGCTATTACATACATAGTGAAGAGGGTCGAATATTGTTAGTACAAATAACGGAGTCTATGGGCTTTTGTGTGTAGCGTAGGTCCTATTCAATATGCCCCTCCGTGATAGGATCTACAGCTACATATTATCCACCAGCTTTCAATGATCGCCTCGATCAGGAACGACAGTTTTGTTCCGAAGTTTGTGTTGAAAAAATAGCGTTTTTGGGTTTCCGCCGATAACTCGTAAATATCAAGTCGAAAAAAAATACCTCCATTTTCATATAATATATGGCCGGTCGCCCCGCTAGACTACGAGCTGGGCCAGCCAAGACCTTGCTCGAACAGTCGATCGGCTATGCCTCGCTCAATAATGCGTGTTTTGACCTGGTTTTTTGACACGGTGTTGCTTATGTACCAATCAATCTTTTCGATGTCATTCCTTTTTCTTTTCTTCCCCCCCCCAGGATATATGACCGATCCAACGATCCGTAAAAATGAAAAAGTGGTCGTAAGTAGTCCGAAAAAAAGAAAGAAACGAAGGGATGACACGGAGTACATTCGCAGGTGTGGTTCGAATCCGTGGTGAAAAAAACAGTTTGAAAAGTGAAAAACTGAGCGGGGCATCGCAGTAAAACTGTCGTTCAAGTTATTACTTGTTTTCAATAGAAATTCGTTTTTTTTTCTTGTTTTATACTCGGAGTATCTCTTGATGGGTGATGATTTGCGCAATGCAACTTATATCGATCGTCTCCTCGCGTCTCACGTATTGTCTACACCGAATTTCAGCTTGATCGGGAATCACTTTTTTTCAGCTGTCATGCTAGATTAGTGTCAAAATCTGCTCAAAAATCAGTTTTTTTTTGTACTTTTAGGTTTTCGAGAATATCTCGGCGAATCGAGTCGGATAAAAAAAAAATGGGCAAAAGTTTTTATACTTCATTTTTTTGCATCTTCAGTAACATGTCGGGATCATCGCTGCCATTTTTCGAAGCCTAACTCGCAAAATTGGCGGCGCTAGAAGTTTACAACAGAAAATCCGTTTTAAGGCTGGCCCAGCTCGTAGTAGTCAACTTTAAAATGGCATTGGTACCCAAGTTCAAATCCCACCGTGATGAGATTTTTCTTTTTTTTTTCGAAAAAAAAAGGAACCAATTGCTGAGAGCGCCTTCGTTGCGTGGGTAGGCGGAGAATTCGACGCAAGTCGACGAGAGAGGAAAGCGCTGAAATCTTCACGCGATAAAAAGGCAAGGCAAGTACCGTAGTAGGGAGGAGGGAAAAGAGCCTACTTAGCGACCCCGGATCTGAGTTACGACTGAATAGGGAGAGAGAGAAGAAGGGCGAACATAATGAATGGGACGAGAAAAAAAAATAAGGCCTGGTGCCTTTGGCATTTTTTTTTCTGCGCGGTGTCAGGGTCTGTGCCTCCAAATTTCAAGTCCGAATTCGCAGTAGTTCACGAGATACGACCTTAGAATGGTTGATCCATTTTTTGGCTGGTTCAGCTCGTACGCGATTAAATACAAGTCTACGATAAAAATATGAGTGTGTATCAATACACAATTATTGGAGCTACGTACCATAATATACTTGCCAGGGTGACACCGACAGTAGGACAGTAGGACAGAAGGACAGTTGGACATTAGGACAGTAGGACAGTAGTATAGACTCAGTAGTAGACTCAGTAGTAGACTCAGTAGTAGACTCAGTAGTAAAAAAAATGAAGTACTTGTAGTATTAATAGTAGTAAATGACACTGCGAAAGGGCAGGATAATCCATCACCGCTGCTTGTTGTGTGCCCCCTATCGGAAAAAAACGCACGCCATGGGCGGTAGAAGAAACGAGTTATCACATCCGCTACTACTGCTTGGGGATCAGCGTACCAGCCGACGCGACGGCGCGAACCATGATAAACTGCATACTTATACGGAAGCATCTTCGGGTTAGTCATTCTTTTCAGAAAGTATGGGATAAGAGTGGTGGAAGCACCTCCCGCGGGGCCGGTGCTACCACCCCGTCGGCGAAAAAGCCCCCGAGTGTTATCAGAGGTTATGGACGAAACCGAACACCCGGGAATTTTTCCTCCGGCGGGTTCAAAAGAACAAACTGTACCATAGGCACATTATTTCCCCCAGTGTATCAAAATATTTGCACTAATCTGTACGTAATCTACTTCGTATATGGAGTAGACTGGCCGTCACGAAGTCTATATTCGAACGTTGAACATCTCACGGTTGGCACTCCCCGTGAGGGGTGGGTGAGGGGAGTCTCAAATAAACTTCTGCGTCTGCCTTATCTCTTTGGAGAAACGAAGGCTTCACAAGAGTGACAGGTTGACCGTAAATCTGCCCTCGGTCCTGTGCATTATTGGGCACGGGATAGGGGAGAGTTCGAGAACGGTCCTCATTCCGTCCCTCAATAATACGGATGTATCTTCGGAGCAGTTATTCTTTTGAGATAGTATGGGATAAGAATAGTGGAAGCACCTCCCGCAGCCGGTGCTATCACCCCTCCCTTACTCTTTACGTTGCTCGCTGGTGCATCTTATACCGGCAAGGATGGTCTTCCCATACTTTCTTCCCTTTGGTATTATTTGTGTAGGTGCGTCATTGCTTTCCTGGACTATTCATGCGACGGCAACTTCCTGGACAATGTTCACTGGACGACTACTCTTCTGTCGGCTGCATTTTGCACCGCACTTCCGCACTATTCGAGATCTCGCGACTCATACGATAGAAGCAGCGGAATTCATTGTCGCGAAACCTCCGGCAGAGAGTGTACGCGGGTGTTCGTCCCGTTGTTACAATTGCATGACCCGACTCGTTGGTTCTCGAACCCGACATAACACCTAATAGGTGCAAACGTAACATGCCATGCCTCTCTATCGTCATGTGCATTGTGTTATGGTGCTAAAATTCCTTGTAATTCACAAATGTTGGTGCCTTGATTTTCTGCCTGATGTGGTACGAGCGTGTTCATCAACAAACCCCTTGCACCGTGCCGGAATAAACGCCCACATATGGCATTGTGAACTTGGACACTGTGGAACTACTGTTATAACAGACATACTTTCTAGTTATCAACTGGGCCGAGACAGCTCGCTCGGGCTCGCCTCCTCGCTTCGATGTGCGCACAATCGCGAACGACGTTTTCTCAAGTAGGAATGCCCCATTTACAGATGGATCTACTGTCCTCCATATACAGTACGTGCGCCCCTCGTGGGATGCACTATTGAACAGCATAACATCAATACAAAACCAACTTGATCGCGCCAGGGCCGCCCTATCTCAAATACCTTCGTTAGCCTCTCACCAACAAGCCGTCTGCTAGGCCATGATTCCCTTTTTCCATTGGGTGCCCCTTCCGTACCGGGCAGGGCCGATGCTAAATCCCTTTCGCAGTAGCTTGTTTGCCACACATGTCGCGTGAGTTACCGATTTCATGTGCGAACCTGTTACCCCATAATGGCGCTTTTGCTATGCCAGTGTTCAAGATATTTCTGCCCATACCGGGACCGTCACGGATCGGTACAAATGTAGGCACCTACGGTTTCGCAAGCATTCAGCATCATGAATATTCGGTAACATCCTTCTGAATGTGCAGCTAATCCCAGACGTGCCCAAAATTTGCATTTTTTTAGACCGGTCGTTGGTGATTCGGTCTTGCGTTCGGTTTCGCTTTATTCCTGGCATCCGCCTCGGCGTTGTGACGTTGTCAAACCCGCACATCATACTGGTCCTCCGGTCGATACTCATCAGCGGTGTCGCAGTCTCCCAGATGTCCCAGTATGGCTTTCGCGATGACAAGCGGGATGTCGCAAACGCGTCGTCGTCCTCTCCACGGCACGCTAGGCCCGAGCACTCGAATCCATAATGTTTTTCACGTTCACGGTCGGAGCGTTCCGTGTATGATATCTTCATTTTGGCCTCGCTTCACGTGCGGTGGCCTCTTTCTGTGTGATGTCAGCCTCCATACCACGGGCTGCCCCATCCCGAGTATTGGTCACTGTGCTTAAAGAGGTATTGGAAGGACAGGTGCGTATATACGTATTTGTCGTATTTCATCGCAGTCTGGGTGCTTGATGCGTACGGCTCAAACCTCTCTGCCTGTTGAACGTAAGGCTGTTAGTCTCCAGATGCCGATGTGTGATACGACTCTCGATCATAGATCTGAAAATTGTTTGTTTTTACCATTCAAAACGAGCCCGTGTACAAATTTTGAATATATGTTCGGAGACCCATCGACCCTATCCCGGTCGGGACACCATTCTAGACTTGGCCGTTGGTCGCTCGCCTTTGAAAACTACTACAACATTATGGGCCCGCCCACAAGAAGCATCTACGTAATCTGAGGCATATACTGTCTATACATTCAGTTTTCGTTGTTGAGGAACCAGACTTGATCAAAACCGTCGAACAGGCTATTATTTACTCCGAGTAGTATTTAGTGCAGCGTTCATCGCTCGACAAGTTCCGTTATCGATTTTGTTAGCGCCCTCCAAAAAGATAGGTTTGGTCCTGAGCACTGGAGGTCTTTTCTTGTTTGTGGCCTGTACTGCACGACGACTACTGCGTTGGGTCTCGAAGCCTCCAACCGGGCACCCCAACAAAGTGCTGAACGAAACAGTTCAAATACTACTCTTTCTTCCTGGTGTTGCCTCGAACGGAATCAGAGCTGGGTAGTTCGTTAACCTCTACCAGGTATCCTTTTTTTCAATGACTGAGTGACTACCGCCTCACCTGTGAACATGAGTATATCCCCTCTGATTTTGACGATGAACAACTCCCAAACACGACGATAGACTCTGGTGGCGTATCTTGAATGGACCACTTACGTGCGGATGTGCCCGTGCCTCCAACCAGTTTTATCTGCCTTATCCAAGTTACACGATTGCCCTTGCACCGTTTTATCAGTAGTCGCCAGCGGTACTCTGTTAACTATTCCACGCTGGTATTATCTTCCTGTGCATCTTGATTGTGTACAAGCGGTAGCAGCGACAACCGCTGATGATACCCTACCATGCTTGACTCTAACCCTAACCCTAACTCTAGCATCACGCCCGCGATTGTTTGCACTTATGTATGGCCGCCGACGGAATCCTCTCAAAGGAAAGCCGTGGTGATTGATCGCAAGCATCATCCCGCAGGCTATAATGTTGTGCTGCGAACGAGCGCAGAGAAGCGGGCGCCCCCCAGTCCCTGAACCGCTTGGGTGTGCCGGGCTGGATACCTATACCGCGTCAGCTTAATGCTAGAATTGTATACCCCTTAATCTATCAAATGCAGCCCCGACTGGCACGCTGCGCGCCCAGTACGGTGCGCCTGCCCGTGATTGTTTTCTGCGCGACGCTGCCCAGGCTGGAAACGTGACAAAAATGTGGAATATGCTATGAAAAGCGCCGTCAAGAAACCGAAGTCTCTACGAGACTCTGAGTCAATCGGCTCCTTGGCCGAGCCGTATGTGGCAATCATACAGTACGTACGTCGCATACGGTAGTATCTGTACTGACTGGTCGACGTCGTTTTGCTCCCATATGTTCAAACTATTCCCAATAGTCACAGTCTGGGGTTCAATGGATTTGCTGCACGCCAACCCCTCGTTGGCTTGGTCGTATCGTAGCCTTATCGGGCCTGTCAAGTACAACAGTATAGCTTACTGTAGATTGAAGCCTGCCCTGCTACCAACTGTCAGAAACAAGACTCTGAGCTCAATACTCGTGATTAGTTGACATTGTGTATATAATCATATGCATTTGATATACTTGGTATATTATAATGAATATGTTTACAGTAACCAATTCAACATGCAAATATAGCTGTTGTTCAGGCCCACTATAATATCTGTTTGTCTCTGTTTGTCGGGTTGCTCGCCGCTTCGATGACAACAAGGGCGGTAGAAACCCCCCCGTATTACTCAGTTCCTCGTTTCATAGGTGACTTCTAAATTGCCGTGTCCTCCAATGTTCGATCAACCCTTCAGGTGCCGCGAGGCTTTGCCAGATATACCAGGATAGTACGAGTGCTCTTGGCCCCACTGCCCATGCGAAGTGAATACAGTGACAAGATATAATATTATGTCATCTTAAGTCTTCACGCCTGGAATCTACGAATCAATGTTCTATTGAGCGCTCGTAGCGCATGAACCTCTAACGAAGCTCCTCGCCATAGTAGTCATGGGCAAGAATCAGGGGCCTGTCGGAGAGTGTGGACGAAACAGCAAGCACGTGGCTACTATTAATACTATATGAAAGCAGTGGCTATATTAAAGAATCGATCTGATCTACTCCTGCTGCTGCTCGTGTCTACCACTGTGGCTTTTCTCTCCAAGTCTTAGACTGGTCCTTCTCTCCTTGCCCCTTACTCGACCCCTTTCGACGGTGCTGAGCATGTCCTGGGTCGTGCCGCGTTACCTCTTTTCGCGGCATGTGTTGCCACTTTAGTCGGGTGCCTCCTACGGATGTGTGGTACAGCTGTTCCTCAATTTCGAGAATACGTGTCGAGATATGTTCGTATCAGACATTGAAGTTACCTGCACGTCTGCGGTATTTTTGTCCCTGATGCTGCATTCCGCATTCGGACCCGAGTACACCGTCCTGCAGATCGCGACCTGATTGTGTTACGTAGGCGTTGCAATGTTTTCACTGTCCCGGTGGGATGTGGCGTCACCTTCCTCGACTTGGTATGGTACGTGTGCAGTAAATGTTTTTGCCTGACCATGCATTCAGCTCCCAAATATCTCCATCTTTTTGTCTGCTATTTTACGGCCAGACCACCGGATCCACAAATAATAAGCGGTGCATTTCGGGAAACTAGGAATGTAAACCATATGACCGCCCAGTAGGCTGTTCTCAATAGCAACTCATGAATTGTATCTGTTCGGATGTTTTGCCACGTTGTCTGCAACTGTACGGGGCTCCAATTGATTATCCATTCAAGCGATCGGCAAGCTAACGCCATGGATTTTCTGCCATCGAGGCACTTTATCTGAGTCGACGGTATCAGCGAGCAGATGAAATGATCTCCGAAAATAAGCCGGGGTTGCTTTCGCTCCAGATCACGGCAGGAATGCAAACGCCTTGTGCAAATAGAAGCATCCAGTGAAATGACATAAAACGTCACATTTCTAAATGCTGCTACATGCTACAGTATCAAAGTTCCTTGAGTTGTATATATTCTGTTTTGTTATCTGTACTTAAAGACATGGTGACCTCTAAAGCCATCTTCGTCAAACACAAACCGTACCCGGACGTTTTCTAAACATTCCAAGTACACGAGACTGAAAAGGACTTTAAGCATCTGCGTGAAAGCGAGCCGAACGTGTTCCGGGCTATGTACATACCTAACCCTAAGTATGCGTTCGAAACCTCTCCTGATGCCTAGCCGCTCTTTGACAGTGGGGAGGGGGCGCGGTGGGGGTCAAACCTAAACCTTTCGTCCTATGCTCTCCTCCCCCTTGATCCATTTCCTGTACTCCTGTGGCTCTTGCACCTGTCGGAAATGTCAAGTGGTACCCCCCCCCATCGGCGACTGATTATCTCATTGCCACTTCAGTGGGGGAAATCCATGGTTCCTCTTGCAAACACGGCGGAACGGCGACGATCTGCTCGTTGCTGCCTCAGTGGGGGTATCCATGGCCCCTGCCCCCAACACGGCTACAACCACGATCTGGCTTCTCGCCTTATTGAGCTCCGTGAGCTCGAACAATGAGTCGTTTCGGCCTGCTTCCTGTTGTAAGCGCGTATAAATTGAACATGAGCAATTCCAGGGCGCAGGGGAATGCGCGTGGGGTTAAGCGGTACGCCCACATCGTCGTGGGAGTGCGTTGTGCGTGCGTGTATGTTGTTCATGCGTTGTGTGTGCAATGTGTGTGTGGCGTGCATGTGTGCGTGCGTCATTCATGCGCGCGTGTGCGTTGTGCGTGCGTGTGCCTAGTGCGTGCGGGCGAGGGTGTGCATTGTGCGTGCCTTGTGCGTGCGGGCATATGCCATGTGCGTGCGTGTGCATTGTGTGTGCGTGCGTGTGCATTGTGTGTGCGTGCGTGTGCATTGTGTGTGCGTGCGTGTGCATTGTGCGTGCTCGTGCCTTGTGTGTGCGTGTGCATTGTTCGTGCGTTGTGCGCATGTGCATGTGCGTTGTGCGTGCGTGCGTTGTGCGAGCGTCGTGCTTGCGGGGGGTGCGTTGTGCATGGGTGTGCATTGTGCGTGCGCGTGTGCGAAATTTTGAAGGTACACCGTAAACCATCTCCCTTAGTCGACTGCATTTTGCGTGCGTTGTGCGTGTGTGCATTGTGCAAGCGTCGTGCGTGCGTGTGCATTGTGCGTGCGTTCTGTGAACGCGTGTGTACGGGTACACTGAACACCCTGGGTACGCTGGCTCTGCAGGGCGTTTGTGCCTGTTTTGTGTTCTTATGAAATTATTTTCACAACCCCTGTTTCCCGCACCACAAAATAACAAATAGTATTTCCATTGTGCAAAGTTTGGTCTTCAATATATCGTTACATATTTCAAATTCAAATACAATTACATACCCAGAATATTTTTTTCATGTTTGACCTTCGAAAAAAGGAAAAGAAAGAAATGTGATTTGAAACACGAATTTCCGAAAGCAACACAAAACAAATCGAAACGGAGCAAAAGACAAAATATCGTCACAGCCAATGGAAAATATAAACCTGATGAAACAAAAACGAAATCTTTTGTCCGAATTTAAATTCTCCAATTCAAAACTGCCTACGAGTACGGACACTTTAATTAAGTCAATATCAATGGCCGTATTCGAGATTTTCGCTACATTCGTCGTACGTAGTTAACATCCGCTGGCGTGCGTGTGCACGTTCGTGAACTAGGGTGCCGGACGCACGTCGGTGCGTGGGCTTGCATCTGTCACGTGAGTGCATGGTATAATGTACCAAGGCTTATCACGGTATTTGATAATCGAGACGGGACGGGACGGCACTGTTTTTACTTGTTTAGCGGAAAAACAAGTCAAGACGGGACGGTAAAATGGGTGTACAATTTCTCAACGGGACAGGACGGTTAATCTCAACGGGGTAGATTTTCACGACGGGAAGGGACGGTAAAATATAACGGCAGTTTTTCCCACGACACGGCGGGACGGTAAAAATAATTTTTCACGGCGGGATGGGACAGTAAAATTATTTTTCGCGACGGGACGGGACGGTAAATATTTTTTTCACGGGCGACGTCTCCTGAAGCCTCCCCGCCCCTGCCTGCCCCTGCCCCAAGAACGGTTACCGTGCCAGCTGGTAGCTCTTCTGGTGGCTGTGCTTGCGCTGTCGTGCTGGTGGCTGTCGTGGTTGTGTTGGCTGGTGGCGGTGGGGGCGGTGGCGGCGGCCGTGGTTATGCTGGCGCCGGAGCTGGTTGCTCAGCCGCGATCGTCAAATACGCATTCATGGCGCGGCGCCGGCCACGGCGGTACTACACTGCTGCCGTTGCTGTGCAGTGTGTGGGTGCAAGTGGGTGGCTGGTAGGTGTTTTGCCACTGAAAATCATACTTCGTATGATATGAACTTCAAGCAAATATTCAGTAATCGAAATATACAAACCAGGCACAAGGTACCAAACAAAAAAAACAACGGATGGTCATTTTTTCTTCTTCCTATTTTAATTTCTCCATATAAAATGCCAGTATTTTCAAATTTTCGTATTTCGTAAATTCGTTTTAAAAGAAGAAGTGCATACCAAGTCTGCTGCTACTCGTCGAGGCTTGATCTGTGTGGAAACAAAGTGAATATCAATGTAAAAAACATTCTGTTTACATTCGTAAATTCATCAATCCAAATGTTCATTGCTGCATTATTTCATACCAGTATAAATATTTTAATTTTTTGTATTTCTTAAGTTCGCGTAACTTCAATTAAGGTTTAATGTCCATACAGTCTGAATTACTTCTTGGTGGCAGTAGACGTGAAGAAACAACGGGCAAAGGGTGATGAATATTGAATATTTGAATATTTGACGGGAGGGGCAAGTTTTGTTGGCGGGACGAGACAATGAAGACAACGGTGCATGACGGGACGGGACGGTAAATGACAGTATCTCGACGGGACAGGACGGTTATTTTCAACGGGAATGATTTTCTTGACGGGACGAGACGGTGAAGTTCAACAAGGCAGAAATTGATGACGGGACGGGACAGCGGGATCAGTTTGACGACGGTTTTACCGCCCCGTCCCGCCGGACCGCCGTTACCGTCCCGCCAAAATACCGTCATAAACCTTGTAATATACCAGTACCAGGTATTGAACTAAACTCTCGAATAGTCCGTATGTGAAGCTTGGAATTTGCTTGCGTGCGTTTCTGTTTTCCTACTTGCAATATTGGTCTGTATGTGCGTTCGCTGTCCAGTTTCCGGCCTGCAGCAGCCGGTCGCCCCGGTAGACCAGTGGTCAGCTTCAAAGACCATTGGTATTGGTACCCAAGTTCAAATCCCAC
>JBBMHQ010079765.1:0-11790 GCA_037834295.1 Postelsia palmaeformis | reverse complement strand
CACCACAAGGCAACCACGCTTAACGTGTCGGTGTGATCAAAAACCTGGCGTTCCGTGACCCGTGGCAATCATAGATTGCTTGCTTCTTGTGGGTTTTCTCACCAAGAACGTCTTCACTTCTGTGCCCTCCGCCGTCGTGGCCACCGCCGTTTTTGAGCTGTTCTGACGCCCCGCAAAGCCGCTGCCCCTCGTTCTCCTCCTCCATCTCCCCTCCCTCCACCTCCCCCATCCCTTCCTCCCACATCTCCTCCCCCTGCACCTCCGCCTTCACAACCTCCTCCTCTTCCACCACTTCCCCCTGTTGCTGCACAACCTCCTCCGTCTTCTGCCCCCCTCCCCCCTCCTCCTCCTCCTCCCCCCTTCCCTCCTTCACCGCCTCCTCCAATATCTCCTCCTGCCCCCCCTCCGCCACCTTCTCCTGCTCGTCCTCCTGGTTGTAATAAGGGAAGGGAGGGGTGGGGGGGGGGGGCACGCCCAGAGGCGACGCGAGGTGGGGTGGGGTGGGGCGGAGGGGGATGAGAGAAACTCAATGCGTAGACACGAGCCTGTGGGAAAACGCACAGGACGGGGAACTACAGTACTCATCGTATGCCGACTCGATTATGTGTTGTTTTAGCGTTTGAGGGTGGGAGGTAAGGTTGAGGGCTTATAATAGGCCCGGAGAACGAACGGACAGGCACTGAAACCAGAACGATACAAATGCCTGAAACCTAACCGAACGCAGGAGTGTATTCCGGGGGGTTCACGGTTCTCAGAGATGCGGTGCGCCGACCTCGATGCTCGTCATGCATCGTGCACCACGCACCACGCACCATGCACCACGCACCATGCATCATGCATCATAGGGGCAAGAGCCGTCACCGCGCGATATTTGTCGGAAACCTTCCTCGTGTGACGGAAGCGACAAATGCACCTGCTGTGGTCGTACCAGTAAAAGCCTGGTACCGGTATTGATTCTGCAGCAGTTGCGACGATGCGGTATGACGGCGTGATGGTTAAGGCCGCTCGACACTGCTGACACCTGAAGTGAAGACGACAATCATATGACAGGAACCCGAAAGCGCGCTCTCTCCGGGTGCTGCTCCAGGTCTGTACTGGCCACTGCTGCTGTAGGAAGCAATCTCTTTTGAAGGCCAGACCTCAGACAGAGGCGACGGGCACAAATTCACTACAGTACAAGCAAGCGAGCGAGTGAGCAAGCAAGCAGTCAAGCAAGCGAGCAGTTAAGCAGTCAATCGAGCGAGCAAGGCGAGGCGATGCAAGAGTCGCCGGTACTACCGATGTTGTTGCTGTGCTGGCCCGAACATAAACCAGGTAGGAAACAGAACGACAAGGCCCGGCTATCCACAGCAGCATCTAATGAGTTCATAATACGCTGGAAACATAGGCGAGATTAACGTAGACTACCAAGCGTCAACTGCATCCATGCGTTGGGGGCAAGCTACGTGGAAATAGAGGAGGTTAGTCGAATATGGATGGATCCAGAGCTGGCAGCGGTTGCGAACATTATAAAAGAGAGTTAAAACGACGGAGAGCTCAAAACGTGTTTATGGGGACTGAATGCTATTCAACACGCGCATAATATTCAACCTGAAGGGTATCTTGAACGGAATCCTCGCTTCCAGGCATTGAGTCGTCGAGGATGGTGTGAAGCTTCCTGGCAGGGTCTGGGACAGGGAAGGTGGGGCAGACTGAGTGTAGCCTCACTACACGGTGAGACTTTGCAGGAGACCCCTTGATGTGAACGCTACCCTACAAACGTGGAAACCCTGCGACATTTCAGAGTTGTTCTAGCAGCAGAGAAGCAGCACGCAGCACAGCTCACAGCAGTACATTGTCATCGCACCAGCGCTCAACGATGGCCGGACTTCGGCTCATCGCTACGCGACGCTTCACTGTGTACAGGAATACCGGAGAAAACGGGTTAGAAGATAGACCAGACCTGGAACAAAGCAGCAGCAGCAGCAGCAGCAGCTCGTGTGGCACTGCTGCAGCCATGACGTTTGAAAAGGATGGGGCGGAGATCTATGTCCAGACTATGCGGCTACGAGAGTTGAACAAGTCCAACGCTTCCAGGTGCGTGCATTTCGACCGCCGCTGCTCTGGCTTTGCCGTGCACCCTTATGCATACGATCTCCTGCCTCTTGCGACGGACTGCCTCTCGATCGATGCAACGGTCAACGTCGTCAGGGGCCAAGAGCAAGCTCAATCTTGGTCACTCAACGCAGCACCTGGTTCGTCGTTGCGTGGATGTGTCATGCTTCATACCTGGTGCCTGGCTGCATACGTACCAGGCATTTGGAGAGTAAACGTACCTGTTGCGTACGGCTGCTGTAGTCTTTAGAGTATGACACGTGCTGGTACTGTCTGCTGCTGCTGCTGCTGCTGCTGCTGCTGATATTGGCGTGGAGCTCTGCTTCATCCCAGGCTGCTGTACACCGTTCTATCGCGGTGTCACAGTTTGTGTGACGGGCGTTGTGGGAGGGAGGTGCCGGTACCTAGGTAGGTAGGCCGCTGCTGAGGCTCAGTATTGGCATTGCACGGTTGGATGCAACAATGTCAGCTCGTGGCATCGGCGCCTATCTACTTACTGCGAACAGATGCGAGTTTCTATCATAGACGGTGCCTAAAGTAGGGACCCCTTTCGAGATGGCCGAGGGAGGGGTGGACAGACCTTGATGGTAAATCTTTATGGGGGTTTTGTGTTTGACACCTGAAGCCGACCCTCCGACCCGAACCCGAACCCGAACCCGAACCCTATGCCAGTGGTCAGCGCTGGGATGCTGCGCTTGGTAAGACTCTAGGTGGGCTCGGCCGGCGTGGATGCTGAGCTTGGGAAGACTCTAGGTTGACTTGGGATGTTGTGGCTGGGAAAGACTAGTTAGCTACCTTACTTATGAAGATACTATAAATATTCATATCAATATCATGCGTTGTCCACTACTGGGCCGAGGTATGTTTTGCTGTCTCGTTGCTTTTGACACGCGGCGCAACATAACTTTTCTCCCTAACGAAATTCCCCGAAACGCAACCTCCAACAAGTTAGCGTGCTGCGGGCTGCGAGCTGCGGATCTACAGAGTGACCACAAAGCAGGCAGGCGGAACAAGCGGAATAAGCAGGCAGCAGTACAGCCTGCCCGCACAACACGCCAGTAGTGGCCCGCAGCAGAAGTAGCACGCCGCAGTAGTAGCGACGCAGGCTCCAAGAGCCCGAGACCGAAAGAGGGGCGTCAACCGGCCTGACAAAATTATATCTGTGCTCAAAGCAACGCTACTGCTACTACGAGTACTGCTGTAGCTGTTGCTGTGTACGTACATACCTAGCGGAGGAGGTTCTTGGGTTTGTAGCGAGCCGAACACAGCACAGCTGTGCGCCGGAAAACGCAGGACTGATACGTGGGGGCGACCGCTCACCCACTACGGGCACTTCAACCGTGACCAGTGGGGCCGAATGTGATCAGTGGCGGGCAGTTCAACAGCAGTGGCTGGTGTTTGTGGGGGGGGGACGATCGGCGTACCCGGACTTGGGTACTCGGACAAGAAACAGCACATACCTGGTACGAAACAGCAGTGTCAAACTGCAGAACTTTGTCTATGCTCGTACTATTACTAGTGGTCGCAGAGCAACATTGCGCAGTACGGCGACGGTAGTGGACGAGGTTCTTGGGGGTGTACCGGATCGAAAACGGCGCAGCTGTATGCAGGAAGGCTATTACCGTACGGGCGACCGCTCGCCGGCTGCGGGGAGTTCACCGTGTCACCAGTACGACGGCGTGTGATCGGCGGCGGGCAGGCCAACGGGTGGCTTGTGGGGTCAGGTTCGGTTGTGCGATCGCCGGACTCCGGCCTTTAGTACTCTTCGACAAAAAAAGCAGCAACAATCGATTACCAGGTTACCAGGTACCCCTGAGTTGTTGTCACGTGTCGTGCCCGTTGCGCTCGATACGTTTATGAACTTCGAGTTTCGTTTTCCGCCCTCGGTGTGTTCCACGTGTCGTTATCATTCTCGCATGTATCTGTATAGGTACTAATCTATGACGACGTGACGACATAATAAACTGTCTGAGGTCTATCAAAAACCCGCAGCGCTGGCAAGGGGGGATGCTTGTGCGCCCTTCTGCGCCGCGGTGCCGTCAGCCTCAATATCGCGCCCGAAAAAAACAATCGGTGGGCGTGCTCTGCATGGGCTGTAGGTGTCTTGCCGAGCGCGTCATACTTTAACTTGAGGCAGGTTGGGACACGCGCCGCCACCTCCCGTTCAACTCCCCCGCCCGCCTTCCTGCTCCGTCTCGAGAGGGGTGCTTGATCAACGGTAAAATGACTGAGGCAAGCGACGAGTGAGTAGGAAGGCCCCCCCCCCCTCTCAATTTGCTTATTTTCAAGGGTATGATATACCTCCGCTTAGCCATTTCCCTTCATGTATGTTTTATGCCAATGTCCCGATTGTCTGTGTACGTATCATTCATACGTATTACACTAGACGATGGGCCCTGAACAAAAGGCAAAACGGACAAACAAAGCGCGCGGGTACTGGTAGCGGGTGGTGTGCTGGTAGCAGTAACTCGATGGGAAAACACTTCAAACAGCACACATCCACGCACATAAGTTACGGCAGTTAAAAAAATCATGCTGCGCGAGGTCTTAGCGGCAGCTATACTGTCTTACACATACGACTGCTGCACCGGAATTATGTCTGAATAATTCACGCTACCCACAGTCTTGGGTTTCGTCGTCCCTTTTTTTTCTGTGAACCAATAGGTTCATCAGTCTAATGGAGAAGCACGGTTTCGTCGTGCTCACAGAGGTGGGGGCCGTACGAAAAGCCTACCTGGAGTTCATGCAACACTTGAAGGCTTTCTTCGAGGGTGATTCGGGCTGGAAGGAGACGAAGAAGGGAGGGGTGCACTTCAACGAGCGCGGCATTCCCATGGTGAAAAAGTAAAACAATGGAAATGGGCGGGTTTCCGGCGTGTGGCGTTACGGTAACGGTCTGCTTTTTTCTTGCGATCCCAACTCGTTCCCTGGCGCGCCGTTGCCTGGTGGGAAGGAGCATCGCCCGTTTTTCACCAACCCGCCCCCCGTGATAGGTGGGGTTGTCGCAAAGGCCTATTCCGTTTCCCACGATTGCAGTGAGCCTGTCGCTGACGTGATTCGGTGAAAACCCCTGTAGGACTGCAGTCTCATATTGGGGACAGGCTACTTGAAAATTGAGTATCTTGTCCCCCAAACGTGACTGCGGTTTGGTCTATACGGGCTGTAAAAGCGCCTTTCCCACGGACGCATGCTTCGCTTTGAGGCAAACATTGTTTCGCCAAAAAAAAACTGCCTGACTGAATGGTGATTCTACGCAATACCCGATATCCTCGAATTTCTTGTTGGGTACAGCCTTTTTCGAGCAATACGTACGTACGGTGGGCCGAGGTCAACAAGCTTCCATTTTTTAATGTTTGTCGGAGAATCGGTCGGGGAAGATTTCAAGAGCTCCTTAAGTGAGGAGTGTCGGAAATAGTACATGGCGTGCCACTCTTTGTATGCTACACATACATACGTAGCGTGGCACACCCCCCGCTCTAGAATGCCGAGTTCAGAATATCGAGGTTACACCTCTGCACCCTTTCAGTCTCACCCAAGAGAATACGCTTTGAAGCAGGTGATCGCGGTCTGCCCCCCCCCCCTCCTTCCCCCTTGGAAGGGGCTAATACTAGCAAAAAAGTTGTATGCAATGTGAAGTCATCACCTGCTGGGCTGGGGTGAAAGATCGATCGATTTCCCAGCCCAGGTATTCCTCGTAACACTTTGCCCCCCTCTGCCTCTGAATGGCGGGATTTTCGAGGCGTCAGTACCGTATCCGGCCGTACGCTGACCTACCCGCTTCGTTTCAATGCCCGGGGAACGAGGGAGATACATGTGTTCAGGGACATACGCGCAAGCGCTTCTATGAAGGAAACGTTCGGAGTAAGATTCGAACCCGTGTTATCGACGACGTCAAATGTGAAGGTGTTACGTATCTACTGAGCTATACGGGATGAAATATCGATCGATTACCCAGCCCAGGGTAATAATAATTATTAGCAATATGTGGAAACGACGCTACGAGACCGCTAAATGGTTGCAGGTGTCTCTGTTAGGTGTAGGGAGTGGGGACGGTGCTTTGCCCTGAGAGGGGCACGTGATCATTGGTCGAATGACTCGGGCAAGCAACGAATGAGTACGCCCTCCTCCCGCTACACGAAAGACTAGTGTATCGAGGCGAAAATAGGCCTTGACGCGCCCAAAAATGACGAGGCTTGCTGCTTCACACAGGGATAAACACTTTCTGGCAAAAATATTTATGTTCGACGTGGGAGCTCCCCTGGAACCGAGGGATTTCCCGGTACCCAACATCACTGGGAATGTCATTTGTGCTCTACTATTAATAGTATCGCGGTGGACCATAGTAAATACGACCTGCAGTGGAAACGAAAACCTAGACATTTCCCCTTTTTTACTGGGAATATTTGGTCCTATTTACTATGGTCCACCGTGAAACGAGACATGACAGTAGTGACGACCCATCATACACACAAAAATAGATATATTTCGGTATTTTGACTGAGCATAATTGGTCCTGATAACTACTGTATGTTCCCTTGTAATATGTTATTTTTGGTATCCTCTTTAGGGCCACAGTCCCGTTTGGGGGGCAAACTGCTTGGAATTAGAGTGGTTTCTCCCCAAAAACGGGACTGCGGTTCTAATTGAAGGGTTAAGAAACACGTGCTACGATATTTAAGCCCTAGGTCATGGCACTGCTGCATATCGGTGCGTCATTCTAGTTATGTCAAAGCCATATCGTTTCTTCAGAGGTGAGGGTATTGAACTCTCTTCGAGCGAGGAGAGAGCGTGAGGAAACTGCAGGTGCACCCCCCCCGCAGCATTCGTCCACCGGGCTCCTGGCTTTGGTCTCAAATCCGTCGCTGCGACCACCTTGAAGCATCGAATTACCACCGCGGTTTTTTCCCCGACCCCCCCGGCAGCATCCCTCCCCCCCCCTCCGTCTAGAAAGGGGTGTGTGATGGAATGGTCACATAATTAAAGCAAGCAAGAAATAAGTACGACCCCCCCCCTCCCTCCTTTCTATTCTGTATAGCTTTGGTTGGCGTCGGTTGGCAACGGTGCTGTAAAACCTGCCGCTCACTATCTGCAACCAAGGTACCATTTTTTTTGTTTTTCTTTGGCGGCCGATCATAGCTGGTGGTCGAGTTAGATTGTTTGTGCGGGATGAAAAACCTGTACTCCGCACAAGGAGGAGTTGTCGTATCTCGTAGTGTTCATGATAAGGCATCCAAGAGGCAGTCATACTGCACCGCTATATTGCTGTCTCTGGAAGTGACTACACCGAAAAATTGAAATATCTGATCGGAGCTGTCGTCCAAATGCAAGTCCACCTCACAAGCGGCTCTTACTCGTAGTATTAATAGGATGCAGCTCACCCTTGATGCGACTCATCGAATATCTCACGGCGGTTCGTGCTTGGTGCAAGCAATGTCTGCCTGGTCGGTGATAACCCGACGTGCTCCGTCCCGGCATTGTAAGGATGTGAGGGGCTATGATCATACGACTACGGCCATGCACAACAATAAGTACCCCCCCCCTCTCCTCCCCTGTCCTGCACCCCACCCCCACCCCGTCCTCGCCCGGCCTCCCTGAAACACGCCCCATTTTTTATATATCAACGACGATGCCGGCTATGGATGATGATGACGATGACGGCCTACGACACAAAAAAATAACAGTGGCACACAGGGTACGAGCGCTGCGGCAGAGTACGCGAGGCTTTCCGAGTACCGACCGAGCTCGCCCGTTCCCCCTCCTCCTCCTCCTCCTCCTCCTCCTCTTCCTCCCCACCACCGTCATCCCTGGACCCGTGGCCGTGCCAACATCTCCGACGAGCCTGGCTGGAGGTTCTGCGCCACCTTCAGCTCGTCTGCCACCGCGCGCTAACCCTAACATTGGCCCGCCCCGTCCACGGAGCGCCTCCTTCTCTAAGTGCAACTCCGCGACCGGTAGCGTCGTCGTCCCGATCGGCAGCGACGGCGACGATGACGGCGCGGACGGGGAAATCGCAAGAAGGGGGAAGAGGAGAGGGGGGAGGGGGGTGGGAAGAGGGGCGGGGAGGAGGAGCGGGAGGAGAACGAGGAGGGGGAGAGGGAGGAAAAGGCGACGACCGAGAAGGTGACTCTTGTCTCCCAGCGGGACCAGACCGATTTGAGGGTGCACCGAGGGAAGCAGCGGAGGTGGCAGCGGCGGAGGCGGCGGCGGTGGTGATAGAGGTGACAGGGGCGACAGAGGGAAATGGGCAGGCAGAAGGACGAGCAGGCAACGAACACGCATCGCAGGAATCGGGCGAACGGAGGTCAGGAGAACGGCGCTCTGTGTGCCTCTCGCAGGCAGCGGGTGTTGCCGACGCGGCCGGCAGCGGCAGCGGCAGCGGCAGCGGCGGCGGCGACGACTTTTCGGTGAGCTACGCGCTCCACTACCCGAACGAGTTCGCCGACCCAGCGCTGGAGAAGGAAGACCTCACGGTGGGGGAGCACGTTGACCCTAGCCTGTTCGTAGCGGAGCCGTGCTGCGGGGTGGAAGGGCTGGAGATTCTGGATCGGGCCTCGAAAAGGTCGGGAGGGGGGGCAGTACATGCGTTGCTTTGGCGATGGTGGGACGTGTGAACTGTTCCGCACGACTGGGCACTGTTCGTATTTGTTCGGATCTCGGAGAGGTCGGTATATCATGGGATGTATATGCATTGTTACTAGTTTTATCGTTATTATGGCTATTAGTATTGTTGTTTTTATAGTTATTATTACGATTATTATTGGTATTAATGTTATTATTATTATTATTATTATTATTATTATTATTATTATATTCATCACTGCTACTACAATTTTTTCCCGTCCGACAACGTACCGTGTTTCAACCGCGAAAAATGTCGAAAAAGCAAATGATGTATGGGCGATGGGACGAGTAAGCTGTTACGCGGCTATAAAAGCGCTACCTTGTACCAGGTATCTCTAGTCTGGGGTAGTCTGGTAGCAAGGTGCCTGGTATTTGTTAATTTCGCGTAAATAGAATCTGCGCGAAAGAGGGTATAATATGCTGCTCTAGCTTGGATGCCCGGAGTGTCGATTCCGAATATATCCCGACGCCCTCGCAATCACACGAGGTATACTTTTGGAGCATACTTGTATTGATAGTGAGTGAGGTTCGAGGTGGGTGCTGTAAGCTGCCGTGGCGTGGCCCTATAGATGCTGTCGCTTCGTCTGCACCCTGACTGTCTCTGCCTTACTGCCGTGTCATCTTGTTTTGTTCGTGCTTGTACCAGCTGGCTCCCCGTGGAGGCTATCTGCGCCGGTCTCGGTGCGAGCGGAAAGCGCGGCCTCGCGGAGGCGGAGGGGCGTGAGATTGTTCTCTTCGGCGGCAAGGTCGGTTCTGCTGGAGCGCCACTGCAACGCCCTCAGAGCAGCACATACGATAATTGACACAAGAATACTGCAAATAGGCTATGACGTAGGTCCGATGCGCCACAGCAGTAGCAGTAGGCAGGAATGGTGCTGCAGGTCAGGAAGGTCAGGAAAGAGCGGTTTGACACCTTGACCGACCGCACCCCCGACACCAAAACTATTGCGGCGGGGCATAGTAAATAGGAACAAATATTGCCGGTAAAATGGGAGAGATGTACAGGTTTTTGCGTCCACCGTAGGTCCTATTTACCATGGTCCCTCGTACTACTGTATTAATAGTATATACACGGCAAGAAGAAGCCTTGTGGCGCCCAGAACACCGGTCTCCTACTGTACGATGGTAGCATAGTTGGTATTGGTAACCCGGTGGCAACTATTATGTAGGCCCAAAACGGAGAGATAGAGGCGTCTCCTTCCCAGTGTGTTTCTGAAGAATACAAATGTTGCATCGATGGAAAGAAAGCCTATCAGCGATCGCGTATTTCGCACGGACGACGTTTTCGATTCGCGCTGTGGTTCTTGGAGATGAAAACGCACACCAAAGGTGGTGCTTCGGGCTTAGTTTGGGTATATTTACTATGGGCTCCGCTTCCGTGATAATAATCCGGGGGGGGGGGGAATTTGGTACCAGTACAAGGAAGTAATCAGAACCAAAGATTGTGTGTAAACATGGGGGGATCAGATTACTTTTGGGTCCAACGTGGGTCCTGATCATTATAGGGGGGCAGAGTAAATAGGACCTACGATACACCCAAAAACCTCTAAGTTTAACTATTTTTACTAACAATACTTGGTCCTATTTTCTTTGCCCCCCCGTAAAAGTGTTGATGGCCTCCTGCAATACTATATCCTATATACTATATACAATACACAATATACAACATACATGCCAGTGCCTGATGGTGTCTACGAACGTTGTTAAGAAAGGGGGTCCCACGATGCCTGACTGCCAAGGTTGTGCCTTGAAGGAGTTACGAGGGGAGTCTACAGCGGTGTGATTACTGCACGCAGTACCTTACGGAGATCCCCATGTGTTATGAGAAGGGTCCGCACCTTTCTTCGCGTAAAAAGCCTCTGAGGAAAGAGTTTTTCTACGTGACATAAAGCAGGCATCTAAAACAAAACAAGAACGCGACATTTTTCGAGACCGTCTACAATTCTTCTTGATTGTTTTTGCTCTGGGGGAAAAAAATAAGGCGCCAGGCGTGTGCAACAGTGACGACCTCGTACTTTCTGCTACAGTAACAATGCAGAGTAGGACACCTATATGCCATGGATGAAGCGGAGCGCTGAGGAAGGCAAGCTGAGTGTTACAGCAACACCAAGAATATATGGTACATTCGGGAGTCGTTATACTGAAGTAGTGTGAAACGCATGCATTCTCGGGTGTAAAAATCCAGGCGTCGAACCAGCGTTCCTGTTTTTAGCCAGGCGTCCTGTACTGCTGAAGTACCGGTATTAGTTTTTTGTCAACAATGTGTAGATAGAAAAACATAAAATCGACCGCACCCTGTACTCAGTCAGTCAGCAAGTACTGAGCGGGCTCCGGGCTCCCTCAACGCAGTTTTTTTTTTGTTTTTCATTGTCACTTGCCCCTTTCTTTTTATAGATAGAATTAAAAGAAGCGTCAGCAGCTGTGAGTTGGATATTTTTCTTCAGTGCGCAGTCATGCCGTCTGTGCTTGCTTGTTTCATCAGCACACCCCCCTGCCCTCCCGGTGCATCGTTTCGAAAGGAATGCGATGCGTGGCCAATGGTCTACTGATGAAGGCAACCAACAAATGGGTGCGCCTCCCCTACCCCCGCCCCCCCCGAACCCATCCATCCGTTTTCTCCTCGACACGCGTGGGGGGTGACAGGCGCTCGAACGTGCGACCGAGGCGAGAGTGCGGGGGGCGCCCCACCGGGTCCGGCGGGGAAAGCTGGGGCGGCGGTACTGCTTCATCTACGAGCAGAAGTACGCAGAGTTTTTTCCGCCACCCGCGCTGGACTGACCCTCAACCTCACCGTGGCCTGACCGCCTCTTTTGCTCGTGCCTGCCGCGGGCGCTTTTTTTTGTGGTACCACTACTACTTTGTCCCGAGATCGAAGTACCGTTTTTATATGGTCCCGAGATGGGAGTACCGTTTTATGTTACAAGTGAGTACTAATGGTCGCATGTCTTTGCATGCAGAGTGGTATCGTGTTTTTTCTGTTTGTACCCGGAGCACTTTTTTTTTTTTTTTTTCTCATCCCATTTATCATCTTCGCCCTTCTTCTCTCTCTCCCTCTTCAGTCGTAACTCAGATCCG
>JBBMHQ010079754.1:0-11790 GCA_037834295.1 Postelsia palmaeformis | reverse complement strand
TCTCGGAAGGGATGCGTGGTCAATGGTCAAATGACTAAGGCAAGCAACAAATGAGTACGCCCCCCCCTCCCCCCCCCACACGATTATCTCTTTGTCGCCAAAAACAATAAGGAGTACTGCCTGTTGTGCAGCAAAGATACACACCAACCGATGGTGTGTTTTTTATTCAACGCCCTTCTAGGTGTCCTTTGTTTCGGTGAGAGCAAAACCCTTTTATCAATTTTAACAGTGGTCACGTTTTGGGGACAAACCGCGCACAATGGAAGAACTAGCTGTTACGTATGTTTTGTGGTGTATGTTTTTTTTTGGTTTGTTGATGCTCTGCCTGACAGTCGTCACATACGTTTAGGGGGTGACGGTTTGGCTTTGGTCGATGCTCAAATATTCATCACATTGGATGAGACGACTCTGTTCTGTTATAACTTGCCAGGCTACGCCCGCATATTTTCCTGAAGCTTTAGCTGTCGGTGTTCCCTTTCCGACGAAAGTACTGCTGCTTGCTGTGTTTGATTCGATAGTTTTTCTTTTGTCGTTGTATTGCTGAAAAGCTCTGTGGGAAATAACCTTTTTTAGTTTTGTTTTTGGATTATCGCCGAAGAGAGTAGATCATCTCTCCACCCACTTCTATTAATTACCTGTCGTGGGCTGTACAGGGCGAAAAAAGGTACCAAAAAATGCCTTCCGCACGGCGATTTATCAACTCTCCTCCAAAGCTTCAGCTTTTTTTAATGGTTTGTTGAGGTCGATCAAGGTTTCTTATCTGTTTGTTGCTGTTGCTGACGAGAGTACTTTGGGTTCTGTTTTCATGGTGGACAAGATAATCTCATACAACACGCCACGTGGTTTTTCGGTTTTGTTTCGCTTTCGTACCGCAGAGTGTGGATGATGTCATGAATATACGCGTAAGTACCTGTGGGCTGTACAGGAGAAAAAGTAAATATCATACATTCCCTACGAACGTGTACAGTACTTCGTGCGTACGGTCAACCTCACATTCAAAAAGCGCGCGATAGTTAGACTCTCTAAGCGGTCGCCTCGGTAGACTAGTGGTCAGCTTCAAAGACCACTGGCATTGGTACCCAAGTTCAAATCCTATCGTGGTGAGACTTTTTTAGAAAAAAACAAAAGGAACCAATTGCTGAGAGCGCCTTCGTTGCGTGGGTAGGCGGAATCCGACGCAAGTCGACGAGGGAAGAATGTGCTGAGGTCTTCTCGCGAGGACAATGCAAGGCAAGTACCGTAGTGAGGAGGAGAGAGAAGAGCTTACTTAGTGACCCCGGATCTGAGTTACGACTGAAGAGGGAGAGATAAAAGAAGGGCGGAGATAATAAATGGGATGGACAAAAACAAAAAGAAGTGACCTTTGTTCGAATGGTCGGTGTTGTTTTGGTTCCAGTTCTTTTGCTGCAGAGTGCCTTGGCACTCATCACAGCAATAATTTAAATGACTAAATTGGTGACGATGCCCGTCAGCCGAGCCCATGGTCACAAGGCGCCGAACCTGTAGCTCATATTCTTCCTGCCGACTATTCTTACCTATCCCCTTCGGGGATCCTCGTCCGACATGTAACTTGTGTGACGGGCCCTTGGCATCGGAAAATCGCCAAACATTTGCAATAATATTCGCTAGAAGATTTTGGGGCGCCAGTCACGCCGCCGAAGAAGCGGTTCCCCCTTGTACATATACGTACGATATTGTTGGTGGTTTGCTGTGGGCGCTCGTCACGTTTTTTTACGTAGACCTCTGCGTTTTTCGCTCTTAATCGCGCTGAGCTTCACCTCTCGGTCGAAACTCCCTTATAGTCCTCCCCGACTGCTACTGCGCCTGGGGTGGCTTCGGGCGCCCTTGCGCCGTGTGCTGGCTAGCGGCCGGCAGGATGTGCTGCACTCCTCTGTGAGTCGGACCAGTTGAGTGGTATATACTCAACTTAGTGAGCTGCTGCGTGATTCAGTACCTGGTGGTCAACATTTTGGTTGACGGCCTAGCTTTGGCCTGTTCAACTTTTCGATAAAGGACCCCATTAACAATCAATATCACAATAGAGATGGCACCCGGATTCGAAAATCGGAACCGCGACCAGCACCGCCTCCCCTGGGATTTGGCCAGTGCCGTCCTGGGTTTCCACGGTACTGGGTATCCCGGGTACCCAGGTTCCCGGATTCCAGGATTCCCCCGGGACCCAGGTACCTGGGTACCCGTGTGCAGTTTGCTTCACTCTTGTGTTTGAGCGACGTAAACGGTCCTCAGACGGGGTGGCGAGGCGAAGTGAAACGGGACAAGACTTCATTTCATCTCTCTCGATGGATAAAAATGCGAAAGAGAGGAGGCTGCGCGTATTCTCCAGTACCGTGGGTACCCGGGTACCCGGGTTACATGTACTTTTTTCTCCACCCTTGTGTTGAGCGGCGTGACGGGTCCTCAGGCGGGGTGGTGAGTCGTGGTGAGGCGGAAGGTAGGAGGACAAGCCTTCAGGTCGTCTCTCTCGATGAGCAGAAATGAGAAAGAGAGGAGGCTGTGCGTATTCTCGGTGCAGTCGAGGACGTGGGTCGTTGGGAGGGGAAATAAAAGCAAGCGTACAATCAATGTCAACAAGTAGAGATAAAATGCTATCAATCTAATTTACCCTTATTTTGCTCGTGAAGTCAACTCCATCAGGAAAATCCTTCGAATTGAGGACACCATCGTCATGCGTACGTGACTACCAATACTAATGATAGTTATACGAGGTACTCAGGTACTATAGATCAGCCTCGCACTTGATTCGCAAGCACGTTAATCCATATCACAACGTCAGCTGTCACGGGATCTGACGCCACTCTGAGCTACCTGGTACACGATTCACAAGCGCTGATGTTGCACACACTGAACACGATATCACAACAACAGCGGCCACAGCGTCTTTCCCTACCCTGCTCCTACGACCTCACGATATTGGGACATAAGATGATGCATACTTGTATATTGTGAAACCAGAGCACACAGAGGCCTGCGTAGTCTACTGTGACAATGCGCTACATCAACTGGGGGATGGCCGATGATGGTCCAGTTCGCGCTTTTTGATTACATCGGAAAAAGCAAATGCCTCGTAAAAAATCTGGGAGTAAAGGTTGACTCTGCCCGGAGTCCCAGAAGAAGCGCATGGGGTCTCCAACAAAGGGGGTTGGGAAATAACAAGTGGATCAATCATGGTAACCGCTCTCCACGTTGTGTTCTCAACCTCGTTGTGCTTGCTACGATCCCCTAAGACCTCCGTGCTCAGATGCGCCTGGCATGTGACAGGTCTCTGTCTGAGAAACGGATCAACCGATACAAGACAAATTTTGAGACGAGTCTTGAAAGTATTGGGCCTAGTCTAGTCGAATAACATGGCATTACACTGTCCCCGCTTACTGCATAACATTGTGATATCTACGTGTCGTAGTTTCGTGGCTATCGAGCTTGTATCTCTCTAGGATTGAAAAATCGGCCCGGCACTGGTTGTGGTTGTTGTCGACGGATAGAGAGAACAGTTCAATGTGAACAATTTACGCAAGCAAACACACACAGCAAGACTCCGCAAGAACAAGGGGAAATAACAGGTTAAGCGAAGAACTAAAACGAAACAAAAACCATCCTCCAGGCAGCTGCAGCAGTTTGTTCGCTGTACGAGCAGCACAGACAAGTCCAACCTGCTAGTCGGTGAGGTACCTTGCTACCACCCTGTCTGCCGTATCCCCCATGTTTCCGTCAGCCATGGCCCACCCCTGAAGGGGATGCGTCAAACACCACAATAAACCAAGCAGGCTCGTCGTCCACCCACCCAATAGGACTCCTTTCACGAGAACAAGGAAGAAATATGAGGAACGCAGTCACGGGAGACCAAGCCCAAAAACAATATCGATAAAGAACGGAAGAACACGTCCGAACCAGCTGCAGTAGTTGGCAGTAGGAGTGGCACAGATAAGTCCCACTTACTAGTCAGACTGGTGCCTTGCCACCCTGTCTGTCGTCTTCTTCCTACTTTCGTCCACCGTGGTTTCCTCTCTACTTTTTGTTATCCAAACGTTGACAAGGCTGTTGAAAAAAAACACTGGGCAAATACGGCGTGGTCGAAGTTTAGAAGTTCGGTCTGGGGCTATCTGGCTCAAAATCTTTACAATTTGATAAGTCTATTGGGTGCTTCCGTTATATCGTCCAAGTAGTTCATCTCCGACCGACAGGTTTTTCGATCGCTCTGGTAAGAGGTTCCCAATCGTGGGATCAAGTTTCAGTGACTCCGTGTTCGAGGGTCTGTGGCAACACCTTGGCCATCGTTCACGAGCTTGTACCTCACCAAGGTATCTCGCAACAGCGTGCCTTCGTCGCCCCTATTGAACTGCTAGCTCCTCGCCTTTGTCCCCCCCAAGCCCACCGTACTCTTCAGGTCCTGACCCTAATTCTCTCTGGTCGTTAGTCGATAGGCATTTGTCGATTCGACGGGGTAATCTTCAGAACTCGCAGGAACTCCTGCAGTAATCACCTCCTGTAGATTCACACACGCGGAACTCAGTGTCTTCTACCCGGTTGTATTCCAGAGGTGAGCACGTAAGGACTGTTGCACATCTCCCCCCGCTGCCATATTCTTTTCCATGCGGCCACAATTCACGTCTACGGCGACGACGTGGAAGGGGTGGTACCTCGTTTTCTCAACCGCATCGACGGTAGTAGTCGTGGTGGAAACACTCAACCATACAAAACGAATCACGGGGCTGGCTAGATCTCCGCTTGACCTCCCCAACAAACGAGTAAGCATGCGAATTCCGTGATTGGATGTTCGCTGGTCGTGAAAACAACGTCGTGTGCGGTGGATAGCGCCACCATTATCAGTGGTATCGTCGTTGTTTGCTCCTTATCTCTCCGAGCCACGAGTAGGCACGATAGTTTCATGATCCAAAACCCGCTCGCTGTGCACTCCACAAAATAACCTCAACTCCAACACCTTCTAGACAACAATCGTCGCCCCCTTATGGAATTCCCATTGTTTGTACTTCCGTTGGCCCCGGATCCCTTGTACCAACAAGATTTGTTGCCCAGTGCCGAGAACACTGCTGTGGACCAATAGCTGGCACGGCGCTGGGTAAGCACTTACGCGAGACCAAGCAGGGAAAGCCTCTATTACGAGGGGGCATATTCAATAGTACCTACGGTATGCACAAAAACCTATATATTTCGTTCATTTTATCCACAATATTTAGTCCTATCAACTCTGGTCCCCCGTGATAGACGGTTCGGCAAGAAGGGAGCGCAAAACAAGATATTTGGTCAGCCACGCTCTTGTCTCCGTGGTTTTTCAGCGCGGCATACCCTCAGCCCCGCCCTGTCGTGCTACCTCACACAAGCCGCCTGCTCTACCATAGTTCAACAGCCAAGGCAGGACATCCCACATTTGACCGAGAAAAGAAAGGCGTTCGCGAATCCATGCGCACCGGTTGAAGTGGTTACTAAGTCGCCAAGCATCTTTTTTCCAGGTCGTCACGAACAAATGATCCTCGATAGCCGAATGCTTAGAACCACTTGGAATTAGACTAAATACCATAGAAAGTAGTTTCAGGGAGATCGATGGGCACACTGGTTTTGGCACGCACGCTGATGTAGTGTGACCCCTTGAGAAATGTAGTCCAGATTTGGGGACAACCCAGTCGAAATATATAGTTTGTCTCTAAAACGGGACTGCGGCCCTAACAGGGTTAAGTGTGGCTCGATGGACCCATCATCGTTTCCATGGATCGGGAGTCGTCATGCCAAAGCCTGGAAAATGGGCATTGGGGTGTTCTGTTTCGCTCAATGCCTGGGCCGGTGTCTTAGAATAGAACGAAACCGTAGGCCAGATTCGTTACTTGTAGGTTTGCCACTTCATGTCGCTTGTCCTAGCGCTCATGACGCTGATGAATATCAACCACAAATAGAGAAAGCGAAACCCTCTTTTTGTAGCTGGTGTATGAAATGCAATAAATAAATATCGAGGGGGGGGGAGTATCATGTATGGCCCCAGTCATATGACCATGGACCCTTGCATCCCTGCAATGTCGGAAACGAGCACGTTGGCATTCCACCGGCCAAGCAGATCTTGCCTGCACTAAGTGCGGAGCGCCGTAAGGTGTTGGGCAAGTCGCATAAAGGGTGAGCTGCATCCGACTAAAAACTGATTTTCAGACGGATTTGTTTGCCTATGATGACAGCATCAATGATTTAATGCATTATCTGGTTCGGCAACTTCCAAAGACAGCAAAGGCTTACTATGGGACTGCCTCGCAGACACCTCGTAATGTACACACTACGTAACACGGTCATTTCGATAGCTCGCTAACTCGCTTGCCTACCAGTTCGCTCTAGCTGACTATTAATAGCTGGTCTTGAGGGGGTTGTAGCTGGCGTGTTCGCTAGCTAACTTGCTCCCTAGCGTGCTTGCTTGCTCGCTACTTTCTCATTGGTCGCCTACTTTCGTCTGAGGTCGAGCGCGACGGCCATGGGCACGATGATTACGATGACACACCCGAAGACAAACAGAGCCTTGCATCCCGTCCGGTAGGCACCGGTGTATCTTCCTTCAACGTCGTCCCCGTCTACCATCCCCTTGGTCACTCGCAAGTAGGCAATGGCGGGGAAGATGAAGCCCGTGAGGGATGCTGTGATTCCTCCCGTGAGGTCTAGAACATAGCCGAACAAATCACTCTGCGTTTGAACGGAGGAAGAAAAGCCGCGGGCAACGAGAGTGGGGCGTTGACATAACAGAACATGACTCATGTTTGTGGAAGGAACCGGGACACGAGTAGTTTACACCTACCAGTAAAATATCGCTTGGGCAGCCCTGCATTCAATCAGTGCTGGCCGAATATCGACGGCAAGACGGGGTGGGTCAGTGGTCTACATATTAACGACAGGGGGCTGATAGCGGAAACTACATGTTGGTCATCTTACTTCAGGCTTCCCCATGTACTTTCTGGTAGGGCCCATCACAACGGCGACAGTGTATGCATTTCATGGATGGTCGAAGTCCTATGACCATGGGTCCCCGAATCTCTACGAATGCGAGGGAGCAGAGCGAGTTTCACCGATCAGGCAGACAGGCATCGCTTGCATCAAGCGCGAAGCGTAACGAGGTGCTTCGCGAGGAGCACGTAGGAGGAGCTCAGGACTGTTGTTTGGTGAAGCAGCAAAACTTAGCGCTGCCTCGTAGTTCTTTAATACATGTATAGGATCATCTTTGAGCGGTAAACCTGACTTGGTATTGCGGTCAGTTCTTCGACTGTTTGCGCGAATAACAAAAGCAGACATGCCTGAGAGCATCTGTTAATAGTAGCGATTAATTCAAAAGCCGAAAAAGTAGCTATCATTTATACGGAAACGCCTGATTAATTTAGGCCTTTTTTTCAGGCCTATCGTTGATCAGGACACCATTTCGAAGCTACTGTAGCTCCTGCTCTAAGTCCTAAACCCCACAATGGCCATGTCACTTTCCCCTGCTGCTGCTCGGTACGCACTCCAAACGGACAAAGGTCGGGGCGATATGCTTGAACCAGCCTGTAGGTATATAACGGGAGAGTACCTAGAACAAAAAAAACTTTCAAGTGGTATCGAGTAGGCAAGAAGCTCCTTCAGTGCTACAGTAACCGTTTGGGTCGATACGTGGTACTGCTTCATACTATTAGTACCAAGCGCCGTTTTGGGCGTAGCCGCTTTTGAGAGAGAGGCAGGCACGCCCAACACGTGCGATAATTAGTCAGCCCCTGTTCGAAGTTTGGCTTTGTACATCTTCGTTCTCCCCCCCCACCTGAGTCATTCCTGCCAACATGAGCGCGATCACTCCTCCGACCATAGCCGACAGCGCGCCAACCGTGACAGCAGAAACCGAACCAAAAGTGGCCATCATGACGTCCCGGTTCACCAGCGCGTACAGGCTGTGCCTGAGAATTACCACCTGTAAAGACGTAAGGGGTGGAGACGTATATGCAAACACGTAGAATCAGTCATACTAGCGATACATGTACGAAAGCACAGCCTGTGACGCAGGCTTGGCGTAGAGAGTATAAGCGGGCCTGATTGGATGTAAGGGGTGATTTTAGGTTTCTAAAGTAGAACACAACGACCATGGTGAGCATTTTCCGCGTCGGCCAAGCTGCGCACAAAAAACGACGCAATGGCCCGTCCGCTCGAGGAAAGAATATGATGTGCAACTAGAACACATTCGCGCGCTGAATCTCGATATGCGCGAAAAGCTGCGCCCAAGCCGATGTCCCCACTACCCGACACCCCTGGTGCTCGAAGGCGTTAGTGGCAGGTTACAAACACACAAGGCTAACGGTGTCTAGCGAACATTGTATGGTACAACGTAAGTTTCGCTGCACTCTCCGTGCACCGCCGGTTGAACCTCCTTCGGCCCAAACTCATCCCGCCACGTGTAGAGGCGCAATGGGAGAAAAAGAAGAATCGATTTCAACATGTTCGGCGAAACCACGGTCAGTTTGGTGCGATGCCCGTGCGGCTGCAGGTGAAAACACTGTGAACATTCGTTGTGTTCCAAACTGGAGAGTTGATCCTCCGATCGTGACTTGACAACCGAATCACGGGTGTTAGAAGAAATGTTACTCAGTGACAGTCTCACAGGCGCGAAGTGGATCAGAGCAGCGACCAGACTCTGCTAGCGTTTATACTCGAAGCGTTTAGAGATTTCGGAAGCGACTTCACCCCGGGCTTCTTAATTGAGCCACCCAATTTGCTGCACCAGTCCATTAATCAGAACACGGGCTTGCAAAACTTCTCTTAATGCGCTGCCACTCTGTCGGAAAAGGTCCATAGGCAGCACTAGGAGTTTAGAGCCTTCGCCAGAGTTCTGATGTGCCCTGACCCCTACCGGTAAAAATCAAGGCGAGACGACTTGAACACTCCTGCTTTCCGACGAGAGCCGAATTCAGTATAGCGCCACTTTCACGCAATACATAGGGCATGGCTCAATTTGCCAACATTGCTGTAGAGGCTGTGGTTGTCGGGTAGCCTACCCGGGACCTGAGGTCGGTTGTTTTCAGTCGTGCGTTTCTCTTTGCCTGGGTAACTTCTGCCATTTTCGCTCGGCTCCGACTTCAAATCGCACACATACATTTATATTTGATCACCATCCTAAACTCTATCCTCCATATAGTGCATGATCTACGAGCAAGAGGATTTCGCCCCGTGATCGGGTTCTGACCCTTTCGTGGCGGGGGAGGGTGAAAACCGCCCCGCCCCTTCTCTGGACAGACCTACGAAACAACAGCCCGAAAACGTTGAAAATCATAGCGGGGAGGAGGTAAAAAGGGGCCCACTATGACCGACACGATAAAACGTTGGGTTAAGGACAAAGAATAAATCAACCCTTTGTTTGAATTTTTTCCACTGACGGGACACTCTTATCTCACCCCCCTCCGTTAAACGCCTACCCGCGTCAGAACGCACATGGCTGGGAATGTACAAGATGAGGTGGACGACGACCAGAGCCTTAAAGCAGCCAGCGACCGGCCCAGAAAAGTTGTCAAGGATGTTACCCGCTGTGGCCGATCGGAAAGCTAGGTACCCAGCGATTCCCGTCGAATAGCATAAAACCGCTGCTGTAAATACCGACACGCCGGAGACCACTTTCCACTCTCTGGCCAAGAGGTGAACGCCAGGTTTCTCAAACAATCAACAGGCGTATTTTCGGGGAGGAGAGGGGGCGGGGAGGGGCTGAGGAGTGCGATCAAGAAACAAATGCTGACAGGGAAGAGATGAGCAGTAGAGATATCAACGTATAAAAAGTATAGGTCTGGAATAATTTGACCCGTCTATCACCCAGAACACCGCTGATATCGATATTTATGCATACGTACCGTACTGCGCCACCCTGCTTCCGTGTGGCACCCTCACGCCACACTGCGACCTGATCCCACCCGATTCGGAGGCCCCCAAACTGACCCTGGGTGATTTTGTCCGCCAGTTGTGAAAGCAAAGCGGCACCCAACACAAATTGACATCTACTGCAAAACAATATCAACATCGGACGAGTCTGCATCGGCTCCCGAGCTCTAAAGTTGAGGCCGCGTGGGTGCCGAATAATATTACGCCGTTCGTTTGACCACGGCCATATGTCTTTTCGCGACTAGAATACCAAACACGGCATGGCGGAGTTCTGTTTCTATCTTTAAAACGTATTACAACAGTAGTTGCACGGAGTTGGGAGCCGCCTTCGATATCCAGAAGGTACGGTCCTGACACAAAACCTCAAATGCCTTGTTCCGCGCCGCTGAATGAGACGAAGCCGAAATTTCAACGATTGGTGTTGGAGGCGTTCTTCGACAGAGGTTCACCCTGAATTCACCGAGGCTTCCAACTCGAGGAGCTCCATACCTCACTCGAAAACTGACTCTAGCAAAAATCAAATTGCACCCCGATGAATAATCGATCCCATGGCCCAAGTATACGAGACGGTCATCCTTCGAAACAAGATTGGCTAGATCCGAATAAATTTTTGCTCAGGAGCCTGGTCATTCTGAAAACATTCGAGACGCGTTTCACGATTGAGGTAGCACATTTCCGATAGACTTTTTTCGGAATGACGGGGTTCCTTAGCCCAAAATCGTCGGAATACCAATCGTGTTTTGAAAAATTAAATGCTTGTATTCTTGGACCATGCATAGGATTATTCAATGAGATTCGATTTGTTTTTTTTGCTAAAGTCAGTATTCGGGTGCGGCATGGACCTCCCTATGTGAGAAGCATCCAAAACGTTAGAGTCAACGTCTATCGTAGAACGCCTCTTGAGCGGAAATGTACTACCCCTATCGTAGAACGCGTCTTGGCGTGAACTGCCCACTCTCCACTCCACGCAAAGAAGCGCTATCGGGGGTGGCGGCGGCAAAACAAAAAACGATGCTCGTCCTCACCTCACTGTGCGCGTTGCCATTCCCGAGTAGCTGGGGAGGGCCGCGGGGGCGATGGTAATCGAGAACACCACCGACCCCACTTTCGCCAAACACCCCGCCCAGTTCCATTCAGGGCGCGAGGCGTCCAGCCCAACGGGGGCGGTTTCAGGCAGCCGTGCAGCCGCCGCGAAAAACGGGCTCCCCACCACCACGAGGCCGACAACTGCAAAGATGGTACTCAGAGAGAGCGGCGCGAGACACCTGTGGCGGAGAAGAGCATTGCCAGGCGAAACATACGTAGGATCAGGCTAGACGGTCGTTCAGCCCCCCTCTTCCCCCCTATTATATATGAGTGTGATTGGCGTCGGTTGGCAACGACGCTGGAAACCGTGCCGCTCACTACTTGAGCTGGGCAACCAGAGTACCGCTGTTACTTTGTATTTTTATGGGGGTGGGCCACAGCTGGTTGTCGAGCTAGATCGTTTGTGTGAGGTTAACAATCTTTACTCCCCGCAAGTGGGAATGACCGTATCACGTAGTGTTCATGGTGAGGCATCCAAGAAGCAGTTGCACAGTGTTCCCATTGCTCTCGCTGGAAAAGGCTACGCCGGAAATATAATCAACCCATTGATGCTGTCATCCATATGCAAGATCGCTTCACAAACAGTTCTTAGTAGGATGGAACTCACCCTTCATGCGACTCATCGGATACGTCACGGCGCTTCGCGCTTGGTGCAAGCAATGCGGTGAAAACCCGATATGCTCCGTCCCGGTATTGTCGGGATGCGAAGGTCTATGGTCATACGACTACGGTCAGGCAAAAAATCGAGCATATCTCCCCTATCGAGTACCCCCCCCCCTCCCCTGCCCCCTTCCCCCCTCCGAGCGTAATCAAACACTC